>OX439131.1:32667472-32710930 GCA_949318235.1 Ecdyonurus torrentis | reverse complement strand
TAAATAACGACACTTTGGTGTATAAGATGTTAAATAATAATCACTATAAGGGCTGAGTATGCTTTGAAAAAAAAAAATGTTATTTTATACGACATCAAGTTATTTCAGTGTTAATGACATTAGAAAATATTTAAAGTGAGGGGATGACAAAATTATAAATGTTTATTTTCTTTTTTGTAATGTTGCATCAAGAATACAGGACTCTTATGTATGCTCGTGAAAAAAAAAAAAGCTAGGTTTTTGTAACAAAAATTAAAAGTGAAGAGAAAGTTTTATTTTGGATGAAATTTCAGAAAATGTATATTTCTCCATGGTGTTAATGTTTTTTGAGTATATTTGCAGTTGAAAATAAAAATATGTATTTTAGTCTGTTTCATAATATGGGGAGAAATTTGATATAAAAACATAGAAATGCTCAAAAATTCTTCTTTTAATTAAAACTTCTACCAAAAACAAAGAATAAACCTATAAAACTTCATTACATAATTTCATAAAAAAAAAAAACATACAAAAACTTCTTTAGAAAATATGAGAGCTATAAGAATGATTTTTGTTCTCCAACAAGATTTGTATGTATGTATATTATGATGATTGAGTAGGCTGGGAGATGTTTGCAAAATCACTTGAGTTTTAGTATGAAGCCGGGTTTACGTTTGCGGCTGCAAGTCGTGACGAGAGAGAGAGAGAGAGAGAGAGAGAGAGAGAGAGAGAGAGAGAGAGAGAGAGAGAGAGAAACTGTTGCGCGTGTGTGTGTCAGAGAGCATCATGGAATTACTCAGATGTGATCCATCCATCGCACTTCACACTCTCTCATATATAGCAACTTGTGAACTTTGCAAACTGTATTCTTCCCAGAATATAATTATCTGGGATGTCATATATATTATTAAGAGGATACATAATATTTTACCATGGTTTCCAATAACAGTTTTTGTTGGCAAGAAAAATGGTCTGTCACCAAAAAAATCCTTTCTATTAAACCTGACATTTATTTTGTAGGATACTTATATAATCTAACATATTTAATTGTCTTGTTAATTTAGATTTTCTAAAAAAAAAAAATCTAATTATATTTTTTCATGTTCACTATATATGCCTCTAGCGGAAAAATAACATCCATAAAGTTTGCACGAAAAAAAACAACAAATCAATTAACTCAAATTTTAATTATTTTCTTTCTAATATAGTCAACTAAAATAAAATAAAAATATTTACTTTTTTGTAGAGCTGTTTTTCAAAATATAAAAGATGTTACCAACCAGATATACATTACATAATTTTATATATTTTTATACTACAACAAAATCTGCAAGTAAAATCACCTTAACGTAAAATATTTTATGGTTTGATACCTTAAGATATTGCGGAAGTGCGTATTGATATATTCTTGGTTGGCATTGTGTTCACATAAGCCACACTTGACGACACGATGACAGATGGCAGGCTGCGACAAAACGCGCACGTGATGCGAAACATGAACGATCCATATCATTCTCGTCACTGCTGCTGCAGCAATATCGTTTTTTAATATCAAAAATATCAAGCATAAGAAGACTTTTTTATATATATATATATACACGACACAGATTACATGACTAACACAAAACTAGACAAGAATTTGAAAATTTAGGAGCAAAAACCAATAGCTTCATTTTTTTTTTTTTTTTTTTTTTTGTAACTTCAAACTTGAACAACTCAAATTTGAGTTCTTTTGGTTTTATTAATTTTTTATACAGCAATAAAATCATAGATAAAAATATTTGTGATCCAGAATTCATCATATTTAATTCATATCACACATTATAGAAATAATTATAAGTTTCTATACTAAATAATATTGTTTTTCATTATAAGCTTCCTCAAGTTTTCATTTAACTTCAAAAACTTTGATCATTTCTATCTTCTATTTGTACAACTTTCTTCAATTTTACTGGCAGATAAAGACGTTAAATATCTCTCTTCAAATTTGTGAACGACTTGTTTAGCTAATTTAGGATATTAAATATCTTAATAGCAAGATAAATAAGAAGCATAAACATGACTTTAAAATAAATTGCCATTTGGGAAAACAGGAATTGAGATATATTTTAATGAAATAACTTTATTACCAAAAGTTACGTATAATTTTTACCATAACATAAGCATTGAATCCTGATCAAAATTTTGAAATCAGTGAAGAAAATATCAAACAATTAAGGGGAAACTACTATATATATGTTCAGTTCCAAGAATAAGTTCTTTATAGAAAGAAAAGAAACGGAATGAAGAAAAAAAAATGACCACTTAATAAGTTTTTGTCTGATTACACAGCAAGTATATAAAAATTACTGACGCCAAAAATTAGCATTCACATTAATATTCTGTTTGATTTGATAAATGAAAATAATTATTAAAAAAAACTTTCATTTAAAGTATACAGTATGAGTAAAAAGTAGTTTAATGAAAGCTAAAATATTACTATATCAAATGATAAAATATAATTTTATTTTTATAAAAATTTTGTTATCAAATTATAAATCTCGCCCACACAAAATGATAACCAGTAAATTTTAGTATATATATAAAGTTACGTTACATAATATTATAGAACATACTTTTATTTTTTTAACCATTTGACACAACAAAGCAGTATCAAAATATGATATACAAGCGCTATGTGACAAAATATTTTTATATATAAAAATATAATATAAATTTTATTCACTATAAATATATTCTTTTTTGCTTTGAAACACGTACTTTTTGACATATATATATATATATATATATATATATATATATATATATATATATATATATATATATATATATATATATATATATATATATATATATATATATATAACATATATATATATGTGTATGTGTGTGTGTATATATATATACACACGCATTCACATGTATTCTTTTTCTTGCAAAAAATTTGTAATACAATATATATATAATATCTAACAAAATAAATCACACATATATATATATATATTTTTTTTTTCTTGTTATATTTATCGAGTTGATATGACTTTCCAGTTGAGTGGCTGTCAAACATATTGACACCTTGATAATAGTCCTGTCAATCATCCAACACTCTTTTTCTTCTTCTTTTGTTAAGCCAAGTGTTAGAAAAAAATGTGATATTGCCACAAAGGAATCTTTTATTTGAATGATCAAACTTTTTTTATTTCTTGAATAAAATAATGATGTTTCTTATATTGTATGTTTTCAGTAAATTGTATTTATTGCACAAACCTATACACTATAATGATGCTAGTCAAATAGCATTACAATATATATATATATATATATATATATATATATATATATATATATATATATATATATATATCAATGTGTGTGTGTGTGTGTGTGTATATATATATCTTTCACCATTTCTTTTAATGCTTCGGTAAAGAATAAGTTATTATTGTAAGTAAGGATTGTAAATAAGAATAAGGTTATCTTGCAAACTAGAGCAATATATTGTTATACTTATTTGTATTTTTTAATGGTATAATTTAAAACTCTCATTGCATATTCCTTATCACATTCAAGTACTGGAAATAATAATTTAGTATTCTATTATAACAATATTATTATTATTATTAAATAAGTTTACTATGTAATATATATATATTTTTTTTGTAAAATGTTTTGCTGCAGTATACATTTTTGTAAATTCTTTGTGTTTATTTTTAAGGACAAGTTAAGGAAGAAGTAAAAGAGTAAAAGATACAGAGGAAGAGAGAGAGAGAGAGAGAGAGAGAGAGAGAGAGAGAGAGAGAGAGAGAGAGAGAGAGAGAGAGAGAGAGAGAGAGAGAGAGAGAGAGAGAGAGAGAGAGTAAAAAAGATTATGTAGATTAGGTATAATGTAAGAATTAGATTGAAATCTCGACTTCAAGATTTTTCCTTTTCTTAAAAAGAAAAGCTTTGAAAATATTCTGGTTTATCACGATATCAAGTTGCCTGCTCTTCAAGTTATCACCGTCACGCAAAACTCTCTCTCTCTCTCTCTCTCTAATAATAATAATAATAATTCTACTTAACACACACTTAATCTTCTTCTAAATATACTTAAAATTTTAATTTAATTTCTGGTAAGCCATAAGATTTAAAATGTTATAATAATTCAAATATTAACCCTTTTTATTATAAGATTTAATTAAAGTAATTAATTATGAAAATTATAGTATAAATATTGATATAATCTAAAAATAAATTTATGTTTTAATAATGTTATTTAAAAGTGGTTAAATATGTCAATTTTTGTACGTTCTATAATTACGATTACAAACTGATATTGAAACCAAGCACCAATTTAATAATCTGATCGTTACAAAAACATGGGTTTTATTTTATGTTATATCAAAAAGTTACATAATAATGTAATTAATAATAAATTAACACATAATAATATAATTAATGAAATAAATTAAAAATTAATATATTTTTATTTAATTTCCTTAAAAATCAGGAATATTATGTACGTTTAAACTTTTTATAAGGAAGTAAAACATTTTTAATATATTTTAAACAAAATTTAAAACAACGACTTTTTAAATCAGTATTTATTATTTTGTCTTGTTTTATTATTATATCTAAAGCATGGACTGATAAAAACAAAGAACTAATTAAAATATAATGAAATTAGCCTGTCAACATGATATAATTCCAACACGAAATATTGAAGGGCTCTTTATTATTAATTTGGACGAGAATGGAGAGTGGGGGAAAGGGGCTCTTTAGATCTGTCTCTTTTGTTTTAAAAACATGATTTTGCTGTTTCTCTCTCTCTCTCTCTCTCTCTCTCTCTCTCTCTCTCTCTCTCTCTCTCTCTCTCTCTCTCTCTCTCTCTCTCTCTCTCTCTCTCTCTCTCCAGGGATATTTCAACAGAAAGTAATGATGAAGGACAGCAAGCTGTTGCTCTCTCTCTCTCTCTCACTCAGATTATCTTTTCTCTCTTATGTTTGAGCAACACGCACACTAAAATCATCATTAAAGGACAAGTTAATGTAATGTAATACTTATTACAAATTATTAAAGGACATGGACAACGAAAGTACTTCTTTTTGTATTAAAAAATAATTTTATTTTTTAAATTAATTCAATATCACTTAAGAAAATTTGTTTCTATTACTAAAAAAAAAAAAAAGCAAATAAATATATTTTTAACTAAAATATTCATTAAAAAATGAACTAAAAACTGAAGCTGAAGCTTGCATTTACCGTTTTAATGGGTGAGGACTTGCATTATATAATAAAAAAAGTGGAATCATATAGTTGATTTTTTAAATTGTTTTTACTGTTATAAATAGTAATGTACACTTGTCACTTAACCATGAATGATTTTTGTTTTTACCATTCATATATTAAAAAATATACATAATAATAATAAATGCATTTTTTATGTGAAAAATACGCAAAGAGTTCAAAGAGTAAGCAATTCAATCTTGGTTGATTCTATATTATTAGAACATATTTTTGAATAATGTAGCCACGCCAAATTTAGAGGTCTTGTAATACTGTGCGTGTTAGTTTTCTTTAATAAAGATGAAGCGATTTCTGCCTTTTTTTTACTTCTTACAATTTTAAACAATTCTCTTTATTGATAGAGAAATAAAAATATCTAACAATTAAGAATTAATATTTCTATTTGCACAAAATACTTTCTAATGTGAAAAGTACACAATCTTTGTATTTGTAAGACATACAAATTTAGACAGTATAAGTGAAGTTTATGATTATTGATATTATGTGCTTATATGATGTTATTTTGTATTTTCTTTTGCAAGGCATTGTAGTACAAAACTTAAAAAAACATGAAAATGAATTCTTTATATCTGTCTTAGACTTGTAATATAATAATAATAATAATAAAAAAACATGAAGTTAAAATATGTCTTACAAAGAATGTAGACTCTATATTTTAAAATATAATTTTAGTTATTTAAATAAATTAATTAAGACATATAAAAGGTATTGTATTACCTGAAATTTATACATTACTATGGATGAACATGTGGTGAAACAAAGAGACAGTACAAGCACGTACGTGAACAGCATTTTGAGACAAGAAAACGAAATGAACGTGTTGCATATCAACTCAACTCTTCTTCTTTTTTAATGTTTCCTTTTTTTTCTCTCTGTCTCTCTTTCTCTCTTTTTCTGTTAGAAGCTTTTTATTTCCCTTGAGCACATTTTCCAGTCATCATCATTAACTTTTTATGTCAACTCATGTCGACTAAATTCTCTCTCTCTCTCTCTCTCTCTCTCTCTCTCTCTCTCTCTCTCTCTCTCTCTCTCTCTCTCTCTCTCTCTCTCTCTCTCTCTCTCTCTCTCTCTCTCTCTCTGGTTTCTTTGATCTTATAATGTAAAAATAATATAAAACAACAAATTATATAAAATTTTATAAATATTTTATTACATAATACATTGATTTAAAGCCAAATAATTCATTGATAAAAAAATAGAAACACATTTTTTTGTTTATCTCTTTTGTGTTTTGTAAATAATACGAACTGGTTTAATGGATTTTCGTTATTTGAATGGCTTTATATTACACAATATAAAAGTATTGGTGATTTGCCTTGTAAAATAATACTTTTTATATTATAGATTTTATAGAATTGGAATATATTAGGAAAAAAATCGTATACAATTGTGAACCGTGGTTTTTATTGATAAAAGTTGTCATTACAATATCTTAAACGAAAATATAAGAAAATTTCCATGACATGTTAGTACATGTAAGACCACTTACGTTTCTTATAAGTACTTCCTAAATCCATGTTGAATTATCTTACAGTTATCACACATTATTTTTATTACATTTGATTTAAAAAATAACAATTTTTTAATTTTGTTGAAAGCATACAAAACAAAATAATGACTTAAATTTTGTGCAAAACTAGAGTATATGTAAAACTTTTGTTTTGCATTAAAAACTTAATTTATCTGCACCGGGAAGGTCTACTATCCCTCGCTCAAATTTGTTATTATGACATATCAAGGTCCATATAATAAAGAAGTTGAGCGCAGCACAAAACTCACACATTCGATTTCATTTTGCGATGGATTGTACTTTGTTCTAAGCCAATACGATGCCGTTCACCAGTTACGTCACTGATAAGGTGAACAAAATTGTAAGGGGCGATATGACGTCTTTGATGAATTTCTTTAAGCTGCGCGACCTTGGTCCAAACTTTTCCCGGAGCAACTAACCTCTTATATATGGACCTTGATGACATATGACTTAAGGTAGGGCATAAGGTTAAATGAAGTAAACACATATTTTCAAAATAATTTTTATTTTACATAGAACTTTTTTTTTTTTTTTTTTTTTTTTTTTTTTTTTTTTTGCATTATGAATATTGAAATATAAAAATCTGTAATAATTTCAATTTTAAATGACATGGGTTTCAGTGAGCTACAATTATAACATGGAGGATAATTTGAATAGCAGTGTTTTTAGAGCGTAAAGAATTCTGCGTCACTGGTAATTGATGGGAAAAAAAAGACTGGTTGTCAACATGACAACATTTCAACTCTCTGATGTAATAATTATTATATCAAGTTGCAATCAAATAAACCCCCCACTCTTTGTACTCTTTTCATGTGACGACAAATTTTAGTGGCATTGTAATTATTTTTAAATAATTGCAGTATCATTATCATGCCACTGAATAGAGGGTGTTTGTTTACAACTGCATTACTTTATAATTAGAGTAATATCAACAAAACAAACTAAATTTAAGAATTTAGAAAACATTTGAAATGAGTTTTTGACAAAGGTTGAGTTGTCAACTGGGGACGAGAGAGAGAGAGAGAGAGAGAGAGAGAGAGAGAGAGAGAGAGAGAGAGAGAGAGAGAGAGAGAGAGAGAGAGAGAGAGAGAGAGAGAGAGAGAGAGAGAGAGAGAGAGAGAGAGAGAGAGAGAGAGAGAGAGAGAGAGAGAGGGAGAGAGAGAGAGAGAGAGAGAGAGAGTAGGTCCCCACTGTCAGGAACAAGGGGTGCAATTTTGCACGCCATGTTGGTTGCATGAAATGTGTTTGAAAACTCAGCATGCATTCACCAAAGGAATAATAACTGCCGCATGCTGCTTTATGCAAATTAAACATCATACACCTGGTTTCATTTTGCAACTA
Organism: Ecdyonurus torrentis; assembly: GCA_949318235.1. Taxonomy (NCBI): domain Eukaryota; kingdom Metazoa; phylum Arthropoda; class Insecta; order Ephemeroptera; family Heptageniidae; genus Ecdyonurus; species Ecdyonurus torrentis. Next base: position 32,702,793 of record OX439131.1, on the reverse strand, counting down.
AATATATATCATTAAATTCAAATGAAGATTTTAGAAAAAATAAAGTTTTTTAAAAACAAGTTTGAAAAAGAAAAAACACACAAAAACACAATTTTTTTATATGTACGTATATAGGTAATACTTGACATTATTATTATTTTATAAATTTGACGTAAAACTATAACAAATAATTTAATGCAACATATATTTATTGAAATTTTCTGTTCTTATCTCTATTTATAAAGAATATAATACGGTTAATTAATAGTAATAAAAAAATAAGCATTAGCTATCAAGTGCTATATTAAAAAAAAATGTTATACCTTTTTAAAGTAGGCACTTATTTGATATATCTAATCAATCATATGAGATGTGTTGAAGTACTCCTGTCTCCTGTGTATAAATATTAGCTGCTAAAACTCAACATTCTTATTATAGAAAATTATACTGATAGTCAGGTGCAATTATTTACTATTATTGGGAAAATTAAATGTGCTTTGGGTTTTATGTTAAAAAATTATATGCATTTAAATAAAATTGTCCTGATATTATTTTATTTTTTTTTTGCTGTATTTTGCTGTAAAAAAGTATATATAAAAAGTTTTATTGCTGTTGTAACTGTGTTGTGATTTGATTCAAAATTTAGCACTTTGCTGTACATGATAATTTTAAGTGAGGGGTCGTAATTTTCCATCAGAGGTGAACACAAAAGATGAACCACGTGGCAAGGCGTTGCTAGGCAACCTACTAATCAATTATTTCTAACAAACATTGCTATTTTGGCAATTAGACAATTACAAAGCCATGAAGCTAGATCAGTAGAATTTCAGACTTGTTAGTTTGGGTGTGTTATATTGTTACCGCGACATTTTACACTTCAAAGCAATTATTACAAATCAATCAATGACATTTGTTATGCACTTTGAACACAGTTTTAATTGGGATATTTATTTTATAAATTGAGAAATAACATTTAGGTAAACACACTTTATAAGGTTAAACAATTAAATGAAAGAGAAAGAAAACAACATTTTATATTAAATTTATAGTTTTCTTCCAAATTTTTTCACTGTTCCTCTTTATATATAAATAAAAAAATAGAAATAACATTAGTTAAATTTAATTAGGTATAAGAGCCGTGGAAATATTTCAGTAACTAACGTGTATGTGTGTTGAATTTAACCATTGGCATTTTGAGTATAAAAATATCCAATAATTAAATTTTCTGTAGAATACATTTTTATATTATTAAAAAAAAAAAAAAAAAAAAAAAAAAAAAAAAAAAAAAGAACGCATTATATAATATACTTTAGTAAAATGCCGCTGCAATATTTTTCTCAAATAATTAAAATGAAAAAAGTTTTTTTAATTAATTAACTTTTAATTACTCTTTCATTATTAAAAAACATTATTATATTTTAATTAACTTAAAATAGTTATTTTAAACCACTCACAGAGATTTTTTTTTAAATAATTAATCAAATAGTATATAATATGAGGTTAAAATAAAATTCCGTTGGTTTTGTAGTAATGAAGTAATGAAACAGAGGCGGGATTGAAATTTAACCACGTGATGATAAAAAATGTACAGATACATCAACGCGCAAAAATACCAGCAATAATATTTTTATATATAATATTTGTAGTTATTATTAGCAAGACTTGATAAATGAAACAATATAAATAGTATAAAATGTAACCGTAAAATATTTTTATGCACATGGAGTGAATAAACGACATAATTTTATAGCATTTTAGCATCAATGATTCCAATTTATAACAATATAAATAATTACTCTGTACAACATAATATTAATGATGATGTCGTAATATTGAAATTAGGAAGTATACAGTAGCATAGATTTTGCTGTATGGAACATTGTGCTGAAAGTGGGCTAAATATTTACTGATGCATTCCATGTAACGTTGCGCAATTAAAATTATTGCATATTACAATTTTTGTTTGTAAACTATCATTTTTAACAATTAATTCTATTCTTACGAAACAATATTTTCAGTATTGCATGTAATATCAATTTAAATATATTAGACTTTAATAGGAAGTCAAATAATATTGCATCTTGTATACCATTAATACACACTACAAACACACACACACACATACTGCATAAATACATAGTACATACACATAATAATGATATTATACATTATGTAGTACTAAATATACAAAAGGTAAGGAGAAAAAAAGGTACATAAAGTGATCTCCCAAACAAAATTAGAAAGCTACTTCTGCAAACAATAATAATAGAAAATAATTACGTAATAAATACTATTGTTAAAACTGTCTCTATAAACAGTAAGTAATATTTACTTTCAACAGCTTAGATGTAAATGTAATTTAACTTACAGTATATATATATTCACAAGTAAAATAATAAATTACTTTGCCTGTTATTATATTTTTTTTCTATAAAAAAATATGTATGAGATACTTCTGGATTATACATTATAAATAAATTTTAATTTAGTTTCATTCACCATACACATTTTATAACAACACATTTTCAACATTGGTTTTACTATTTAAACATACATGTATAGTTTCTCTAAAAATTAAAATATATCTACATTTATATTTAACAATACATTAATAATTCAAATTATTACATTTTGTTTTAAAAATACTCAAAATTTAAAATTTTAACACTTTAATAATATATAATATTGGCCTTTTTTTTTTTTACATTTTATGATTTATGATATGACAATTTTGCTACATACTGTACATACATTATTTGCGTATTCCCTTGTAGGCAAAGTGTAATAATTTCTCTGCAATCAGAGTGTTTGCTTCACACCGCTTTATGAATACCAGTTCTGGTGACCATCATCACTCAAACAAACTACAAAGAGTATAATTGCATGCCATAATAATCCTTTTTTTTCCCCGGTAAATATTATACACAATACTGTTATCATTGTAATTATCTTTTTATGGGATTTTTTTTAATGTAGGTACATTAAAAAAAACTTTTATTAGCTTTAATACTATTTATAACCATATACTTAAAAAAAATACAATAAATTTATATTATCACTAAATGAAATTTAGCATATTTCTTTTTAATACAGACTAATTTTATTTTTAAATAGAGTATATTTTAATGCAGTTTTAAATTATGTAAATAAAATTATATACATAATTATCAAAAAGATTAAAAAACATAATTTAATTATGTTTTTAACATTATTTTATCTGTTTAGTTTTTAAAGATAAAAAAAGGAGATAATGGAATTCTGTTGTACAAGCTCAGTATACCAGCCCTGTTTTTACTGCATTAATTAATGCAATTTACCATTCTTGTTGTTTCATAATTTTACGTGAAGTTAAAGAGAGTGGTCTGTAAGGGAAAATCAGCTGTTCAAAAAAGCAATGAATGATCTGGAACTGATTTTAGCATGGTACGGTCATTTTACTAACAAAATGAATTTCTATTGGCATATAGGAATAACATGTAATTAGATAGAGTTTTAAGTCAACTGAAATCTACATCTGATTGTATTGAATGGCCATAAGAAAATAGAAATTCATTTTTAAGTAAAGTGACTGTACATTGTACCAAGAGAAAAATCCAATAATGTAAAAATTATAGGGTTTCACTATGCGGAATTTTGAATTACGGTATCAGTTGTAGATGACGAAATAAGATTTAAAGTATTACTAAATTTGATAGCAATTGACTTTCAAAATTTAGTAATAGTATACCTCTGATTCCTCTCCTAAAGACTTGATAATTTTAAACATGTCTAAGAGTTTTTCAGTCACAATTTTTGCTGATTATTTTGTTTTTCTTTTGGTAAAATAGATTAAAATACCATTCTTAAGTTTGAAATGTGGTAAATAATCAATATTAGGGTTTGAAGTAGGATGAGAGAGAGAAAAAAAAAAAAGAAACAAAAACAAAAGGGTATAGTATTCCAATATATTTGTGTGTTATGTGTGTATGTGTTTCTAGTCTAGTATAAACAGTGTAATGTTCTTTTAAAAGCTATTGAACCAACGTACAAAATAAGAAATAAGAGTGTATATACCCTCGTCAGAGAGAATGTCAATATAGTGTAACGTGTTACGTGTGTAGTGCTTTTTAATGAAATTTTCTGTCGAATTAAAGAGAGAATGTGCTAAACTTAACACTTTTGCTCTTATTTTATTATAATATAAATATACTTCTTTAACATTTATTATTAAATGTATCTGGTTTTAGTTTTTATTATGTTACGTTTGTTTAACTAATTTTTTTCATGTCGTAGTTTATTATATTATATATCATTATATATTTACATTTTTCATTGGTATCTTTATCATCAATATTGCAAAGTCTAGAATTCAAATTCATATTATAGTGAATGTATTTTTATCGGTGAGAAATGTTTGTCAAAATTATTTATTAGGTTAAAACATGTAAAAATGTAAAAATATTTTTTTATAGCATGCATCATAAACATGTTGGTTGTAACTTTTATGACGGCAAACATACTATGCACTTACAATGAATAATTATGTTATTGAGCTTACAGTAAAATGACACCATTTTAAATTTTAGCACTAATTCTGAATCACTTTACAACCTTTTTATTAAATAAAACAAATCAAAGCAAAATAAGCTTCCTAAAATTTATTAAATAAATAAATTTTCTGGCAATCAACTATTTTAAAAAAGTCATTGTAACAATTACATATTTTCTTATTATTGTGACAAAACCTAGAATACATAAAACCAGAATGCAAATTGCTGTGTTGAATATGCACTACTTCAAAAATTGTAATTTTCATGTTTTTCTGTTGATAGTATTGTTTTTATTTCTTGTTATATAATGGCAACATTTCATGGCCAATGTTCATTTAATATGGCTGAAATAGCTCTAAATGCAACACAAGCTCGTTCTATAAACTACACACAAATATTGAGCTAGCTTTGAAAATGTTCATTTGTTAAAAACAGCTGGTTATGACGTCGTTACCTGTTTACTACGTTTATACATTATGGTCGATAATTGTTATTTCTTCTTTTAGAACTTTGAACTTAGAAACTTCCCAAAAAAGTTCCAGTCTTAATATGCGACTCACTTTTATCGGCTCAAAAAAAAAAAAAAAAAAAAAAAAAAAAAAGTTCAACCAATGAATGTGTCTTATTTTGTTGGTCAGCCAATCACTGTTATTGAGATTAACTTTACTTTACAGAACGAGCTCTAATAAAGATTATTGTTATTATATAAATGTCCTGAAAAAACAAAAACAAAAAAAAACAAAAACAAAAAAAAAACAACTACTTATTTCGGCAGGTTCATACTTAAATCAATTACAATTATACAATTAAAACATAATAGTATATATATTTTTTTTACATAAAAATATTACATATTATTTACTTTCATTTTGGATTATATTGGAAAAAAACTTTCTTTTTTTTTAAAAAAAAAGTTTATATTAAATGTAAATATGCAAGTGACTACCGTGAGCTAAACTTGGTATCGCATACTTCCTGAAAATAATTCATATTATGTACTGTACTGTATGTACCCGAACGAAATGAAAAACTTGCACAACAAGGGAGTAAATGCCAACATTTCAATGCATTCTTTGCCATCCACTCTATATCTTGGCTTGCGTAATCTAACGACAATGTTGCCATATTTACGATTTTTCCATAAGCCTATAATGTATTGCAAGATTTAGATTTCATTTTGGTACATTCAATTTCAATAGAGAGAGGAGTTTATTTAAGGGTTGTATATTGATGGCTTGTATCTCAAAATTTTATAAAAAACTTGGAAAGTTTATATGATGCCTTTTGAAAGTGTAGGGTAACAGCTACCTATGGTGAAATGTTCAGAACCCGTGACCATCAGATAAGAGAGAAAATAATTAATGAAATTAGCATGGGCTCTTATGGGACTAAAACTTTAAAAAAATCATAATTTAAAATCTAGCATGGTGACCTTCCAATTTTTTTTTTTTTTTTTTTTTTTTTTTTTTTTTTTTTTACATTTTTGAAGATACGTTATTCTAATGTATCACTGTGCAAAATTTCAGATTTTTCTTTCTTTACAATTTTTTTAGTCAAATCCCGCAGTACCTGATTTTCCACCTTAACCCCTCTTCATTAACTATGGAAAAAAATCAATCTTAAAAAGAATATTATATGGATCGCTTGACGAGGTCATATAATATAAAAAATATGACTCGTCTAATTATTAATAATATTAAAACAGTGTATATTTACATATATTAAATATTTGCTTGTAAATAAGTGTACAAATATAAAATTAACATTTAAAAAGTTATTATCCATATGATATAGTTTTTTTTTCTTTCTTTTTTTTTTTTTTTTTTGCTTTAGGCCAACAAGAAATGATCTCAAATACTCTGAGGTCAGGTAGTGAAATTGAACACGGCAAAAAGGTCATCGTCATGTGACCTGATGCGAAAGAGAGAATGTTGATGTATGTATCATGTTGACATATCATTCAGACTTTAAAACCTCCGGCTACGCGCTCTAATGACAAATTTAAAAAACATACCTAAAAAAACAAGGAAGACAAATACAGGAGAAAGAGAGGGAAAGAGTTTACCGTTTTTTTTTTTTTTTTTTTTTTTAAATGAATCAACTATCAAAATATTATTTTACTTTTTCTATATTAGTGTGGTTAAAAAAAAAAAAAAAAAAAAAAAAAAAAAAAGGAAATACTGTCGCTAGTAAATTTCTGCGCTATATGAGTTGAGAGTTTTATTCTACTGGAGAAAATAGTATGTTATAATAAGTTTGTAATCATTATAGAATTTCAAATGAATATTTATTGCAATAATTTTTGTTTTGAAATGACGTATTTTCTAGTAAAAATAATTGATAATTGGTGAACATAGAAAAATAAGCTTGTACGTAATTATATATATATATATATATATATATATATATATATATATATATATATATATATATATATATATATTATATATTATAAATCATAAAACTTAAATTTGCAACAATATGTGACCATATGCATAATTGTTTATTTAAAAAGTAGACATTAGTTAAGAAAAACGTTTGTTTTGTAACCAATGTTTTGATAATTACGTACACCTGCAATGCTCATAAAATGTGCACCCTTTGTGAAGTAAACATAAACAAAGTATGGAAGGATATGGTTATTATTGTTTATATATATATATATATATATATATATATATATATATATATATATATATATATATATATAAATATATATAAATATATATATATATATATATATATATATATATATATATATTGTTGTTGTTGTTTTAACACAGTATAACACTTAATAATACATCTACATGATACACATGACAAAACAAAATAAATACTAATGCAAAATGCACACAAGCAATTCTCATGTTTATGTTTTATTAAAGATCAAAGGTACAGGTAAATATGACTTATTATAATGATATGTACTATAATAACGATACAAAATTACTTTATAAGCCTAACTAACGTGTAAAATAAATTCAATATTAAAATGTAATACTGTATTATTCAGTACAATAAAATAAAAATTGGGCATTTAATTAAAGTAAATTGTATTTAAGAGCACAAATATTTTAATTATTTTACTGTCCTATATATTTATGTCAGAATTAGTTCAATCAAAGGTGGTCTGCTTTAATGCCTGAACATTACAAATGACATGAAAGGGAAAAATTCAAAATTTTCGTCAATCATTTTATTATTATTATTTTTTTTTTTTTGCAAGGCCAACTGAACTGTGCATGATAATAAAAAAAATAAAATTGATGAACATTTGTGGAAAATTTATTTGAAGCATAATATATATATATATATATATATATATATATATATATATATATATATATATATATATATATATATATATATATATATGTATATATATACTGTATATTATATATACATTTGTATATAAAAATAATATTTCACCAGTTTCAACATAATTACAATTAAATTAATATAATAAACAAACTACATGTCAATTCTATTAATTAACACCCATTATAAGTCCCATATTTAGATCTGCCCTGAAGCGTAAATTCTTAGTTTTATTACAATTAAATTGTAAAGTAAATATTATGAATATACAATAGATAAAAGAAAATGAAAAAATAATAATGAAAATAATAATAAACAAATTTATAAAATCTAGCATTTCTATTAATTCACTGTGATAAAATATTATTGAAATATAATAGCTAATGAAACATATTATATGTTGGCTATATTATGGCTTATCAAACAGTAATAATATTGAAACAAAACCACTACAAACACTCGTATGGAAGGTAGCTCCTTTCACATAGTGCCGGTGTAATGGATGGCGAGGTGCAACTTACTTTAAAATAGTAACAGAATTGTAAATAATAATAATAATATTAAATAATACAAGCAAAGCAGACAAATATTACAGTTAACTATTATTGGCTCATTAACTGGGATATATATATATATATATATATATATATATATATATATATATACTGTATATACTGTATATACTGTATATAATATATAAATTGCTAATTTGCTTAATTTTTAAGTTCCGGATATTTGCTGCGCATCACGCCGAAAATTACACGTGAAGTGAGCTCCACCGCCCACAGTTTCGCGTACTAGTATATGTGTTCGTAAAACGTAATACCATCAAAGCTATTGCATCATCCACACACACACACACACACACACACACACACACACACACACACACACACACACACACACACACACACACCACACACACACACACACACACACACATGTGTATAGTATATAGATATAAATAAACGTACTTTATATTAATTGTCATGAGTATTGATATATTGTGTATCAATATAAAATTAATTGAAGTATGATTGTATCTTATATTTAATTATTTTTTTATTTTAATATAATATTTAATATGAAAATATTAATGAGTATTTTTAATTATATTATTTTGATGAATAATTTATTTTATAACATGTTTATATTTTAATTTTCTATACAAAGTATAATAATAAATAATGATATATACAAAAAAAAAAAAAAAAAAAAAATTAAAATAATATATAATTGTGCATTAATTAAAATGATGTACAATTTTATATTGAATGCAAATTTAATATTCAACTTATTCAATATACATATATATATAATATTGTAATTTTTTTTAGAATAATAAAACGAGGTTAAAAGTGAACACAATTTAATATACAGTACTGTAGCAATCAATTTCTTTCATGTAATAATTATAATTAGAGAAAATTATACAATTTCAATAGAGCTAGAAAGTCATATTGTTGAATAATAAATGTAAATGTGTTACTTTATATTGAATTCATTTCAATGTAGGTTTGGTGTGAGTAATTTAAATAGTATCTACATGTTGTATGTTTATTTTTTTAATTTTATTATTATTATTTCTGTATTTATTACAAATGCTAGGTATAATTATTATTATTATTATTATTGGGTGTCATTGAAAAATTAATTTTTGATATTTTTATCTTTGAAGTTTCTGTTGAGAGGGGGTAGGGCTGATTAATTGTTTCGTGATATATTTATAAAATTGCATATTTTTGATATAATGAGAAATAATATCATACACTGCTGACTATGGTGTAATTATATTTTTATTACCCAATAAATCAATGATAACTAAATAAAAAATAAAAAAATAATAATAATTTTAGGTATATGAGATTATTGACAGTAATAAAAAGTATGGATTGACGTTTTAACGGGATTGCAATGAAATTTCAAATTTGAGAGCATGCGTTTCTTCAACTTCCAAGAAAAAAAAATGCCACTGAAATACTCTGTGTACTGCCTTCCCACTTCTAAGTTAGTCAAATAAATAAGCAAATAAAATAGCAATTATTTATCAAAGGCCTTTAGCGTTCTTAACAATGAACTACTATTTGATTGCATCAATACGTTTGAAATATTAAAGCAACTAATATAACGTGCAAGTACAAGTCACAAGAGAAAAGAGAACAACATGCTCATATATCATTAAGAACTTTTGAAATGCAATCTCAGGAAAATGACGTCATCGTACTTCTGTTAAGTTGGATGCACTTGCAATCCTATGCAGCTAACATAAGTACTTTATTGTTTTGTTGCAAATCTTGGAATTTTAATTAAAAAACTTTGATCGCTGTGTAACTTTCAATTTTTTTTTAAAAAAGTAAATATAATCGTTATTACAAAAGAGGCAAATGGTGTATTCAGGGCAAAACAAAGGCCCTATCACTGAGCCAACATTGGACAGCAGTAAAAAACAAAAACAAAATATAACATTTAAAAGATTATTGAATGTATTAAGACATATCATTTTAAAGTATATTTTGAAGATAATAAGAAGTTTAATAAATAACAAAATTTTATGTTTCACCATATGAATATGTAAAATATACCTAAATATTTTTTTAGTGCTTACAAAGGAAGAAAAATGCCCATGCGTTATGATTATGGGTATAATATTATTATAGGAGCCAATCTTCAAACAATCTATACGATTGTTTTGAAAAAAGTTATTTATAGATAATTAAATTGAAAAACAGCATGATATATGTGAAATATCAGTTAATCATATGTCTAAATAATGTTATGTAGAAAATTATATGCATTTTTTAACTATATTATATAATATACATAAAACATCTACTGTACATATATACCGGAAGGTTGTGTGCTTGTAATTTAAAAGCAGTTTAATATATTAACACCAAGGCGTGATTTACAGCAGCTTAGTTTAATGTGATAAAAATCCCCTGCTGCTAATTAATAGCTTAGGTCACAAAGAACGATGATGAAGCACCACTTCTTATTAATTAATACAATTTAATTAAAAATTTTGTGTGCATAAAATATATGTTAAATAGAAGAAGCCATATAAAAATATCAAACTACATAATATAGACCACAATATATTGTAATATATATATCACAGTCTTTCTTTTGTCTTTTTTTTTAAATGCCTTTTACATTTTATTATATAGCTTATCTTAGGTTGTATCTTGACAACTCTGCAAGGTTTGAAATATTTTATATGACATTTTAGAATATAAAAGTAAGTATAACCCGTAACACAAGATTGATGTTTACTTGAGTTATACTACTTAGGTTACGTACACTACGTACTGTACACGGAGGCTAACAATAAGTAATGTACGTAAATTTTGTGTTACGTAGCTATTTTGTACGTTCGTGAAGACAGGGTAGATATAAAAAATTATTTTTAAATGAGATGTTTATTTCAAACCCATGATTCTTAAAGAAATTTGAAATTTATATATTAACAAACTTATATGTATTTCAGTAGCACTTTCCAAAGTTTAATATTTTAACCATTGATTTTTTATTAACAGTCAAACCAAAAGGTATACTTTAATAAGTTAATCACGTAAAGATGTAAACGTGCTAATATAAAATAAAAATTTCATGACATATATCATAAATATTCAATTGACTTTCATATATATATATAGAAGAGCAATAAAATATAATTTAAATGACTAGATAAATGTAAACTGAAAAGGCTCTTCTTACTTTATAATATAGTTATAATTGACATAAATTCAAATTGAAATGAATAATTCATGACCACTTTATTGACATACCCTGAAAATATAGTAAAATAATTCATAAAACAACAAAATGCAAATAAACACAACAAAATTAGGGTGGACAAAGCAAATTGGGTACTGGATATAAATGCAAATATATTAAATTAATTTTACTCTCTAGACATTATTGAACAACTGAGAAAATGAGAGAAATAGTGCGTGGGTAGAAAGATTAAAGATTATTATATTACTACGATCCATTACTTTACAGTGTAGAACTTGTTATAATTTTAAAGAAATAGACCAGAAGAAAACATAAGCATTTACATCACAAAACACTTGATGGGACTTACATACATAACTTCAGTTTGTCTCAAAACCCGAAGCACACGTGTTTATATCTTGCTCTAGCCAACTGTAGCTCCGTAGCAGTGTTCGGAAAATTTTGATTTATGCAACCCGCACCACATTTTTTTAAAGTAATTTTTGCATGTTTCTGACGTCATAAACATGAATAGTCACGGAAATTGCATACTTTTTAGTATTTTCACGCTCTCTCGTGTCATCAGTTTTGAAGATCCCATATTTTGTGTTTATTCATTAAAAAACACAGGTGTGCTATGACTTAAAACATCTAACGTATACATATAATAACATAATTTTTTTTATAACCCTTAAGTACCAAGAACTCTATTGATACTAAAAAAAACGTGGGTGACAAAATAACTACGATGTTCTAAAATTAGACTTGCTAATTATTACTAAATATAGTCAACACTAACTTAATAAATTAGTAAGTTTCAATTGATCCAAGTTGGAAATTAAATTATTGAAATTATAACTTCATGTTCTTGGTATTCAATATTGAGAGTTAGTTATTACAATATGAGTAATAAAGTTAAATTAACCACAGAATTTTGAAATAAACTTTTACTTTCAAGCATTTCTACCAATCTTTTTTTTCTTTTAGTTAACATTTTAAATATTCCAAGCTGAATCTCATAAATATATTTTTAACTATCTTTGCAAAATTAATTTTGTAAACTATTTTTTTTTGTCTATATTTACGAGTTCTTCTTTTAGATTAATGCAGCTATTGATTCCTTACCAACAATATTTTTCCATACAAGTCACTATAGAATACTAGAGAACTACTACAATACGTTCTTTTTATATTAATTTTAGTTTAAAAATTGTAATATCAGTGTATGTATGATATGAAATAATAATAAAAAAAATATCTCATTTTATTTGTTACAAGTATATTAGTTTAATAACGTTTCATATTCATTAAATTGTTCAAATCAATAAAATGTATAAGGTCAAAAATCCATAAATGTGCGGCTAACCATGCCAGTGTGGTGAGCGATGTAGTTTGGAAGTTTGAGGGTAAGTATGATATGATCATATCAGAGAGCGATCTAGCGAGAGAGAGAGAGAGCAGAGATTTGAGTGACTTTATAATTATTTGCAACCAAGTGTACTGAAATGTGAAAATAATAATTCAAGTTTATTTGTTGGGGGGTAAAATATAATATTCTCGTCTTGCACCACAACTTATGCAAGATGTAAATTTTAATTTCACTCAAGGGCAAAATACGATGACCACTGTTAATAAAATAAATTGTATTTATAGAAGCTAGTATCCAGTTGATACTTATCTTTGGGTGTTGTAATAATGTGTTAAGTAGCGGAGAAAATAGTAAAAAAAAAAAAAAACACAAAAAAAAAACAAGAACTTAAAAATATCTTAATTTAATCTTCATATTTTTATAACAAATAAAGAATAAACATCTTTAATAGGAATATAATTATATTATTCCTAAAATATTAATAATTTTAGGGTTGCATATAGTGCTTTTTTTTTACATGGTTACGTAGTATTTTGAAAATAATGTAGATTGGTGATAAATATAAAATAAATAAAGTAAATAAAAGCTAGTAAAACAAGGACATTTTTATTTATATATGATCATTATATTTTTACTGTTTTCTAGTATTGAAATTGCGGTAAAGATATACAATTATTATTACAACGTTTGACAATAACTCTGTAGAGTAACACTACAATTTAATACTATTAAAATAACAAGTATTCAAGAAGAGAAAAACTTTATTCTGAGTTAGAAATAATTTATAATGTTTGTATTTTATATAGAATAGAAACAATAGTGCATCATTTCGAATGAAATAATGCTAATGCAAATGCCCTAGTTATTGAGAGTGATAGAAAGACAGAGAGAGAGAGAGAGAGAGAGAGAGAGAGAGAGAGAGAGAGAGAGAGAGAGAGAGAGAGAATTACTGAATGAAAAGTTGTAAGTAGTTGGACCACGGAAGGAACATATTTGTCAAACTTAAACATCTTACTTTACTACCACAACTTACCCACATTGTGTTCTATAACAATGACAAAGATGATGCATTGACAGAAAAAAAAGTGTCATTTATTATAAAGTTTATTTGCATGCAAGAAGTAACTTGCAATAAATTATGAATCTTTATTTAAAATGTAAAGAGGTTTTACTTGAAACTCTTATGTATTTAATCATAAGTAGTCATGAGAAATGGTAAATATTAAAAATAAACAATACATAAAGTAAACATAAATAAAATAGTAATTCACTCTGTAGCTTGCCATATTTTTATGTCAGAACATTTTATTAAAGCTGTAATGATATAATTTTATGCAAAGAACTAAAACTATGAAAAAGTTAAAATTTAAAGTTTTGTTTTTTAGTTTACTGTATCTAATAAACAATAGTTTACCTAATGAACTATTTTATAAATTTAATACTGCATAATTATAACTATAACTTATGCAAAAAGTTTTAATAAGCCCCACACATAACTTACTAACTTTTACAGTAAAATGCATTAAAAAAAACTAATATTTTAGGACGTGTTTTACTTAACAATATTTCTAGACTTGTAATACTCCCGAGATTACAACTAAGTTATCACCGTCTTCTTCTTTTTTTTTTTATTTAATACCATTCTCAATTTTTTATTCCATCTTTAAAGTTTTTTTTTTTATTATTCTTTTTTGATTCACAAGTAAGTTAATATTTCACACCAACTTGTGCTAACACTTGAAAGTCTTGCATGAGATTCAGAAGCATCAAGTGTAAAGTAAAAGGGAAAAACGAGAACTAATTAAGCGCTCAAGTCATTAACAGCTGGTACAAACGTCACAACGGAATCTTATTTTATATGTCAGAGAAATATCACAGCACACAAAATGTCTAGAGATCTCTCTTTATCATTTTTTGTCTTCCAAAATTTTTATGTAATAGTAAATTTAAGAATTTATTCTTGATGAAAATAACGGAAATATATACTAACAAATTTTACCCTAGGGGAATATGTTTTTCAAATTTAAACTATATAGTTACTAAAGATTTATTCAAAAAATTTATTCAGTATAGTGCATTTTTATAAGCCTATGGTAGAAGGAGGCAAAAGTAGATTTTACTATTTGTAGAATAACTTCACAATATCAAAGAAAAGAGAGAGAGAGAGGGAGAGAATTGAAAAAATTCTCTTTTTAAATTTTCAAGTGAGCAATAAAATGTAGTAAATAATAAACTAAGTTACTTTTTTTTAAAATACAAAACATAACTTTGATGTTTGTTTTTCCTTATTTACAACAAAGATTCAAACAAGTGGAACAACTTTTGAAATATATTGTAAAATTGTCCCAAAAAAAAACATGATTCCAAATTACTTTTCTAAATATATACAGTTTCTTAACATCATGTAAAGTTAGTGGTTCTATTTTCAAAAGGGAAATTCCAAAGCAGTGTGGAAAAAAAAAAAAAAAAGACAAAAGACAAAAGACAAAAGACAAAAGACAAAAGACAAAAGACAAAAGACAAAATCGGGCAGCCTACACTAACAACAAATTTCAACAAATTTACTGCCTTAAATTTTCATACGTATATGCCTGTGTTAATTTTTAAAACGATATACTTTCTGTTTTAAAATACACTCACAAAGTGTCCTTTTATGATGCAAGGAATGAAGCTGATGACTTTTATGTAGAAAAACCAAAAATCACACTAACAATAAGTAGAAATTTACACACCCAAACTACTGTAAATCACTTTAATGTAATGCACTGCCCAATGACAAAGAAATGTGATACATAATCAGTTCAGACGCATTTACTTGAAATTATGTTTAATTGTATTTTAGATGATTGAATGGTGACAATTGTTAAATACTGCTAATTTTATACATAATAGATACAAAAATCGTGAAAGTGAATAACTAAATATTATGTTTTGTTAATTTGATTGATGTGTTATGACGTGTTCCACTCTGTAAAGATATGGAACGTAATAATAACCTTCTTAATAGATTGTTAAAATAATTGATAATAGTCTCATCAATATCTAACGTCAAACACATACAATTAAAATATTAATCAATAAAATATTTCTTTCAATTTGAGTGAGTGGTATACATAATTACACTCAGTTGTCTCTAAATCTACCCATCAAAGTGATGCCGCTTTCTTTAGAAAATGGTCAACATGTCATCTTAAGTGACAGCAGCGTTACCAGATTTAACCTTCACTAATGGAGCTGCAGGTGTTCCGCGAGGTTAAATCTGGCAACACTGCTGTTACCTTAGATGACATGTTGACAATTTTCTAAAGAAAGCGGCATGACTTTGATGGGTACATTAGACTACTGAGTACAATAAAGTACATCAATTTTGACGATTTTAGAGTTAGGATAAAAATGTTCTGCCAAAGTATAATATTCTTTAAATTATATTTAAAAAAATTTCAAAAGATTTTTAATCAAAGTATTATTATTGGAATTTCTATGTTTTGGTGACAGATTGTCATATATTTTTGCAATGAAATAGTATGAGCTCCTTTTATATAATTTAGACTCACATCTTATAACAGAGATATTCATAGAAAATCAATCCCGCGTACTAATTTTGAGATGTCACTATAATATATTTTCTATTAACCTAAAATTGCGTATCTTCTCTCTTTCCCATGTTGTTAGTTAATCCCAGATTGTCAAAATGACAATTAATAATATTTACACCACATGTGGTAAAACTAATGACACTAGGGTGAACTAAAATCGTATAATATGTGGAGCAATATTTGAACTGTCATATTTGATAATGTATGTAGCTCATCTCTCTCATACACACTAAGGAATATTCAAATTATCAAGAAATATAGTAAGCTGCAACCAAATGAAACAAGAAATTATAATATGTCACTTTCACGCCGCATCATATTTTTGAGTGTACTGTTGATTATCTAGGAGACAGAAGTTGTCTTAATGTTTTGATGTGATTTAGTTGATGACAATGTGTTAGCTTTTATACATCAATACTTATAATAACATTTGGGGTGTAAATAATTCAGATCTGTTCATTATTTCTGTATACAATAATATATTAATAATATAAGCAGGCTTATATTATTATTGTATACATTTTACATTTCAGTTTCATATAGGTTTTATTAAACAAGCTTTTTATGCAGCACGTAATGCAACCTGTGCGACAGAAATGCTCAACTGGCTGCCTATATTGCAGGATGAAAAAAAAAACGCGATACGTAGGAAATACGATACACGTATAATACGTATATACATACGTGAGTGTGAGTGTGAGTGTGAGTGTGAGTGTGAGTGTGAGTGTGAGTGTGAGTGTGAGTGTGAGTGTGAGTGTGAGTGTGAGTGTGAGTGTGAGTGTGAGTGTGAGTGTGAGTGTGAGTGTGAGTGTGAGTGTGAGTGTTAGTGTGAGTGTGAGTGTGAGTGTGAGTGTGTGTATATATATATATATATATATATATATATAACAGAGAGAGAGAGAGAGAGAGAGAGAGAGAGAGAGAGATAATAATTGGGTTTATTAGTTTTTATTATTTTAATTATTAGTTTCTAACTTAGATTTTTTTATTATATTTTATAGGTTGAGATAATTAAAAAAAAAAGTTTATTACATTTGACTCTAAATACTAATAATTTTTTTGTATGTATGTTTGCATATTTATTTGAAACTGAAAACTCTAAAACGTACTATATATTATACGATCGAACACTTTAAATTAATTTCAATATTATTCAATCAAATACATTATTAATTAGACTGAAAACTTTATTGAAATAAAAAATAAGGTTAATAAATGTAATCACAATTTACATACAAAAAGTGTAGAGTGATTGTGTTTATATATGAAAAAGAAAAATGAATATTTTATTCACAAAAATGATTAAATAATTTCTACATTTGCATGTTTTCATATTATATATATTTTTTTATCTATTATTAGTATTTTTATTTGATTAATGTGGTAATATTCTAGGTCAGTAATTTTCCATGCTCATTCCTATGCACTAGGTATATATATATATATAATTTTTTTTTTTTTTTTTAATATTAACTTGGATTATGGTTACATTCAATAGTTAGTTTACCAGTGACTTTTATTGAGGTAATATTTTATAATGAAATGTACAATCATTTTTCTGGTAACGTAAATTGAATAATATTAAATATTCATATTTAGTATTTTACTTTGTCCTGATTTACCTATACTAGATTTATAACTAACTTAAATTGTAATACAAATGAAAATTTCTAATCTTTTCGTTTCTACTCTATATTCACATATTAATAAGTTTTTAAATGTGTAATGAAGTTAACATAGAGCTCATTCAATGGAATATATATATATATATATATATATATATATATATATATATATATATATATATATATATATATATATATATATATATAAACAGAAAAAATCACAGAATGTAAAAAGTGTATATTATTAAGCATAAAAAAGAGAGAGAAAAAAAGGTTTATATTAAAAAGTAAAAAAAAATTCTCCGTTTCCCGTTTTCTCTGGAGATCACATAAGAAAAAAGGGCTGAAAGAAGAAGAAAAAAATAAACCTTAGAGGGATACATTGGACGTGTTGAAGAGTGGGGTGATTGACTTGGCTGGCATCAAAGCTCGTTAGAGTCTTCTCGTTCCTTATTCACGTCACGATGTAATCCGGTATAGTTGGCCACCGGCTACTCTAGCTACGATCTCTCTCCCTCTCTCCCCTAGTGTTTCTCAACTATGAGAGAGAATGCTTTCATCACCTGATAACAAGAACATCACTAAAGTAAAGAAGAGAGAGGGGAAATATAAGAAAAAAAGACAGCCTTACTTTTCTGATAAGAAATAGCCAATTTATAATCAATTCTTTTTCGTAATACTATTGTTATTATCATTGTCTGTGCGTGCCAAGAAGAAAAAAAACATAGAGGAAATAGTGTTTATATTAAGTTATTTCCTATTTAGGAAGTGTGATATTATTATAGCTTATGGACATAATCATTATTTAATATTTATTGCATATTTTAATCTTTATATATCTTTTCCATAAATATTTTGTGATACTAAATTTTTTTTTTTTATCATTCACTTCACACTCTTTGTTAATGGTTGCAATTAATTTGAGTTGAGAAATATATCAAGTCAATCTTTACTAAGATTACTATAGGGGAGAAAGAATGAGTGAGAGAGAGAGAGAGAGAGTGTTTTAAATTTGAAGAAAGTTTATAATAATTTTTCATGATTTTGATCTTATCAGAAGAAGAAAAATTCCATTCTAGAGTTTAGTTAAAATTAAAGAATATGTTAAAAATATAATACATTAAGAGAAAGACAATAAATCTGAAAATGACTTAATAAATTTATTTATAATTTGTCTAAAGATATTAACATTTATTTTCGTTATTAATGTTTTAGAGTGCAAATATGAGCGTAAAAAGTCACATGAACAGTGTTTAAAATCTTGGTCCATATTAGTTCGTTCTGCAAAGTATAGTGAGTTACCTAAGCAATGATTGGCTGCCCAAATAAATTAGCCACATTCATTAGTTGATCTTGTTTTTTGAGCTGATATTTTCATTTTTACCAGGTCTAAAGGTCTAAACGAACCAATAACAATGATCAATCATACATATAAACGTCATAAATAGGTAGTGACGTCATGATCAGATGTTCTTAACAAAGGAACAATTTCGTAGCTGGCTCAAGAGTTGTGTGTAGTTTACAGAATGAACTATTATTGAACTGTTATTTCATTCCTATACTATTTACGTGTCAATGACAAAATATATTCTCATATTAATATATTTAAGCAATACAAAAGCTGCTTAACCGAAGATAATAAGCACAAAGGTGTACTATGAAGCTCTCGTTTCTAGTCTAGAATTTGCAATTAATTCTCATTATCCAAGTTAGTAGGAATGTTAACCCTAGCAGAGTGAACATTGTATTAGGAAATTTTAGTTAAGGCACTTAAAGTGACTAAATTGTGCTATAAACTCATGCTTGAACCAATTAAATACGTTTATAACTATTTTAGTTAATGCCTTGATTTATTATAAATTGATAATATTTAAATTAAATTTTAATTAACCAGATAATACAATTTTATTATGACTTATTTATATAGTGTATTATTATCTTAATTTAATGAAAGTATATTTTTTTTTTATAATTATGATGTTATTTGCTATGACAAAAAAAACGCCAATATTTTATTTTAATTACTTAAAACGGTGCGTTTTTTTTTTCTTTCAGTTATGAGTTTTTTTTTTTTTTATTTTTTTTTATTTTTTTTTTTTACTTACAATCTCAAGTTCAAACTTAACTTTATTCTAGAATCAATCGCGCACTCAAATACAGAGTCATTCATTCATTTAATTTTTGTTTGATATTTTACTTATTTGAAGAATGCAATAATATTAATGTATTTCATATATAAAATAACTCTGCACATTTGCATACAAAATTATGTTTACTTTACATAACAAATGCTTTAGAAACTAAATAAGAATATCTTAATTTAGCTTATATTTAATATTGACATTTATCACTTATTTTTCTTGAGTATTGCTTGAAGCAATAACATCAATATATTTTTCATAAAGAACATTCCATATTCCCCCATAAAATACATTTACTTTATTATGTAATGTAAATAGAGAGAGTGTGTGAGATAGCTTTTTTTTTTACTTATTTAGCAAACAAGTTAATATAAGAAATAAATATTTATGTTGTATCAAAGAGAATATAAATAAATAGTAATTTGGTTTTACGAGAAACACCAAGAGGGAGGGAAAGAAACTTTTAATAAATATGCGAATACGCTTTACTGTTTATATATATTATACTGTTACGTAGATTGAATTCTATAAGATCAGAAATAGGAGGTTTCTTAAAGTCTTTTAGTATTGATGTTAGCTTCTTTTATGTCTTCGTTTATTGCAATTGCATTTCAAGATAAAATTTTGCAAGATGAGCAAAACTTGTAAACAACTGTCGTTTTTACACTTGGTCTTCTCTTTTCTTTGTTTCTTTGCTCTTTATATTATATAATATATGTAGTTCAAGGTTCAATATATATGATCTAGTACTTTATAGATATTAAAAAGTGAAAATTATCACTTGTTTTGAAATATTAATCAATTATAATATTGTACTAATATCATTGACCTAAAAAAGAATCTTGTCAATAGTAGATACAATTAATACAGATAATCCTTTTTTTCCCTTTTATAAGTTATTAATAAATAAAGTTTATATATCTATTACTAAATTTAAGTGGACTTATTTTTGCGCTTTCCTGTACTTTATCCCTTAGAAATATAAAGCTCACGGTTACGAGTAAGAAAGAGACATCAGTAATCTCACATCTATCGGTGAAAGGGAGAGAGAGAGACAGAGAGAGAGAGAGAGAGAGAGAGAGAGAGAGAGAGAGAGAGAGTCACCGCAGTGGGGTAGGAGAGAGAGAGAGAGAGATGATAAGAGTCTTCAGAAGTCCAAGTAATAGGAAAAAGGATAGAAGATGTTATCGAACAAGTATTAACGCATCTCTTTTTCTCGTTTTTTGTAACTTTTTTTCCCCCCATCTTAAATTTTCCTCCTTTAACGTCATTGCCTTTCTTTCTTTTTTTTTCCTCTCAACATAATAACAAAGTAATATGTTCAATAAGATTTTATGTCAATTAAATTACAGATATTATTCTATATAGAATGATAAAGATCCTTTATATTATATTAAATTTATGGAATATATATTATAATACTTTTTTTAATTCTATTATTTTAAAATTTACAAAAAAAGGCTACAGTTTATTTAGTTGATATTATACATTTGGAATTGATCCAAATTCTATGGTCAATTTTATATAAAATTATTCAAATATTGATTTAAACTTTTAATTCATATATATTATGAATATATTTTAAAATAACTATTGGAAAATGTTACTTTCACTCTCTCTCTCTCTCTCTCTCTCTCTCTCTCTCTCTCTCTCTCTCTCTCTGTCTCTCTCTCTCTCTCTTATACACACACACACACACTCTGCTATATGTATGTGTTTATTTGACACAATTTTTTACTCAACATCACAACGGGATGAACATGATATTTAAATTAATAGCTATGATATTTTCAATTGCAAATATAAATGACATATTATTGATAATATTTTTTAGGTCACAAAATATTATACATTACAACACTATAATATTAAAATTTGAAACATTTCGTTCTTAGTTTTTTTTATTTTGACAGTAATGTCTATTGCACAAAAAATAATGATAACAAAATGAAATAGCAGTTTCCATATAATATTTAATTGTGATATAAATCTATGACAGCAAGAACTTAAGAGGATCTTTAGTAGCTTTGCAATAAAAATTATTATCTATCTGTTCATTAGTTAATAATTTCTTTCTATATATTTGATTCTCGGACAAAAATGAATACATATTAAAGGCGTAGAACACCTTGAACAAAAAAGTTGTGTAATATCCTAGGAAATCCTGAAAATCAACGTTAAATTGGCCGGAGTCATTGATTTCTAATTAATTTTACATTCACAAAATGGCACTAGCGGGCACTGAAGTCACAGCTCGCTTGTTTTACACGCGCGTGGATCAGGTGAGCTGTGACGTCAGTGCCCGCTCGCGCCATTTTGTGAATGTAAAATAAATTAGAAATCAATGACGCACTCAGACCAAATCAACTATGATTTTCAGGTGTGTTAGGATATTACATAACTTTTTTTGTTTTGTTCAAGGTGTCCTACGCCTTTAATAATCATAGCTAGAATTGAGCAAACATTTCTTTTAAAAAAATGTAATCATTAAATTACATATTTAATTATTATTCATGCAATTCATAAATAGCAACGTTTATACTACAGTATTTGACGTAAATGCAGAATAAATTATATGCAATTTATTTTGTCCTTGAAGAATTAAAAATAAAAAGATCAAAAGATCTCCTTATTATATTTTCTACATTATATACATTATATTATTATTATTATTTATACAAGTATGTTTATATAATATAGTTTTATTTTAGATAGAAACAGATTTATATTTTAGTAAATTGAAGCAAGCTTTTATGTAATTTGAGAAGCTCAGCTTTAATTCCATGCATAAGAGAAATGTATATTATTATGATACATAATCACTTATATACAGTAGTAATAGAGGATTTGTATAGTGTATGTTATGACAAGCATGTTTAATATACACAAAATAATGTCGACTCGTTGTCATCTTCAATTAATTTGAAAGGAAGAGAGGAAGTATAGGGAGTAGGGATTTATATTATAGGCTTCTGTGGTTATACATACAAGTTCATTACGTATAAGAAATAGAATGCATCACTAATTAATTATACATAATTTAAATTAACTAAAATATTCCTTATATGTTTAAAATAATTTGATTAAAAATATATTGTTGGTAGCTATTGTTTATGGAAAATATGTCTCTTGTCATTTTATATGGATATATAATTTATTTTACATGATATTTTATTTTTATTTTATATATATACACATGAATGTTTATTAATTATTAAAACAATATATTATTTTATTATTATTATTTAGATTGAAAATTTTATAAATAATAGTGAGCAATTTTTTTTTATTCAATCAATGATTAATGTTGCGTATTAAAAAGTATTAAAAATTACCAATAGTTATACAAGTAACAAAAAAGTGATTATTCCATGTTCATACATATTTTCATGTATTTAAAAAAATGTTGCAAACGTAGCTACATGTACAGCTCTAGACAAAAGTTTCCAAATGAGATGTATACATAGGCAACCTATCATTTTCTCATGTAAGCAAAACATTGGGTGCTTGCAGATTGAGTATAATATATACGTATACACTCCGTTTGGAAATTTTTGTCCAGAGTTGTACAATAGATGACGAAAAAATGTTTATTTAAAAAAGTTAAGGCAATGCAAAACTCAGATTTTTTTTCTGCCTTATTATTCAAGCTTTTTATGATTATTGAATTTTAATAAAAACCACACTTTAAAAATCTATGGTCCGCCCAGGACTTACAATGCATGAATTAATTAAATATGATTGTTTTTATACCAAGAAAATTGAGATTTGTATCAAACCGACGACAATTGCTTGTTAATTTAAAGATATACAACAAGAAAAAAATTCAAACTGAAATTATTTATTTATTAATTCAATAAACACACTTGGTGTACAATATAACATAAAACAGTACATATTCACATACTATTTTCACAACATATTTTAATATATTAAATACATTAAATGCATTATTCCTGAGCATGTGCCGTTAGAGTAATACTGCGATTAGAACAATTCAGCAAATGATATTGATCACATTTCTCAACACACAATTTACAAAATTATAAAGTTGTAAATTTATGAAATTATAAATAAAATATTACTTTCAAGTAGAATGTTTTCTTTTCTTTAAAACACACATAATTATACTTCTATTTTATTCCTCATGGAAGGACTTAAAATGTTGAAATGTATTTGATAGAAGTTAAGGCTATTAAAACACTAATGAATTTAAATTTTAAATCTATCTCAAACATAAAATGCAATAATAATTGTGTGCTTTTAAGAAAACATTAGAAAACATATAGCTTTGTTTAAAATTTTAGTAAATTTCACTTAGAAACAACTGGAAAAAAAGGTCAAAGGAAATTAATGTAATAAACTGTTCTTCTTTAAACATGATCCCTAATCTAAAATTAAATATTAGTAGTCAATGTGTATAAAAGCAGGGATATAAGTTGCAAGCTCAGCAAAATAGAGAGAGAGAGAGAGAAAGGGTCAAGTTTGAGAGGTGCGTGAGTATAAGTTTAGGTATAGTACATAAAGTGTTATATATATATATATATATATATATATATATATATATATATATATATTAATGTGAGAGGTATTGAAAGGATCAAACAGTATATACCAATTACCGAGGCACTACTAATATGGATAATCCTTAATTAAGTTCACGTCTCCTTCTCTCTCTCTCTCTCTCTCTCTCTCTCTCTCTCTCTCTCTTTCTCTCTCTCTCTACATCAACATGTGAGTAGATACATAACTAACTAAAACTATTCTATAATACATTATTATAGGATGAAAGAGGATGACGTCATATTTATTGCGCTTGGAGGCCATACTGGAGTAGTGCATAACATTGTTCAGCATAGGACAAACTTCATTTAAACTAATTTTATTTGGGAAATCGGGTAATTTTTATTATTATTATTTTTCTCACATACTTGAGATACTAATTCAACATATTTACAGCATCAATGCTCTCAAATATATTGCATAGTGTTTTTTAAAGTGGCAAAAATATTTTTTTTCCTATGCCACCCATGTTATTGAGTTATCCAACATGACTTTGACTTTAACATGAACGCATAGACCCTATACTTTATGAAACTATATATACAAGAACCATACATTGTTCACCTATAATTTTTTACATACTGAGTATACTGAGGACCATGTAAGTGGGTGTATAAATTTTGTGGCTTCTCAATAAAAAACAATTATTATTATTATCATACACAAGATCATATCAGTAAAATAAACATATTATGACATTTGAAAATAATACAATGTGATATTGTCGTATTATGATTTTAAATCACTGTTAATTAATATATATATATATATATATATATATATATATATATATATATATATATTATATATATATATCTTATCATGTTCCAATAATAGATGTTCAAATATTCATCGTAAATATTCATTTTATGAGCAAAGGTATATTTAAATACAATTTTATACATTATATACGTCTGGAACACAAGGCATAGGATTTTTTAAAAATTTTAGTACTATTTTTTTAGATATCGGATTTTTTAGTGAAAAAAAATAGTGGTTACACCTACAACAAATGTAAGTTATTTATCTCCATCACAACCTACCGTAAGTTTACATAAATATTTTTTCTAACCTTTTTAGTAGTGATGAAAGTAGCAAATTTTTTATAAACACACAGTAGATTGAAGAGCAAAAAGCCCAAGTATCAAACTTGCAGGCGTGATCGCCATTTTTACCTAAAAAAATAAAATAAAAATAATTTTTTTTATGTTGTATGTTATTATATTCAAATTATTAATTTAATTAATAATTAATAGTTAATGAAAAATTATTGACGCTAAAACTTTTTTATATTTATGGGAAAAACATAACTATTTGAGCATATTTGCTTCATACGTGCTAAAAACCGGAAACAATGAAAAAAAAAAAAAAAAAAAAAAAAAGGAGGTTCAACAATGAACGAGAAAAATCTTTAATTATTCATCATGCAAATTTAATTAGTATAAAAAAAAATATTAAAAATTTCATAAAAAAATCAACAGTAATGAAAGTGAATGTTGTTGTTGTTTGTGTTGTTGTTCATTAAGAAATTTACATTTTTTTTATTATTATTTACACACAGAATTTATAATTAATTTAAAAAGAGAGAGAGAGAGAGAAAAAGAAACATAAAATTTGAAGGTAAATTTTTTATTTTGTTACGTTGTAGTAACATTTATAGGAATAATTCTCACAAGCGTGGAAATGTAATATGGTTGGGTAAAACTTGGGGGAAGCATAATTGTGGCTGGCGGGATGTAGACATAGCAGATTGTAGCCAATGTTGATCCCTGGGGTGTACCATTTGGTCGGTAGGCTACTCTCTCTCTCTCTCTCTCTCTCTCTCTCTCTCTCTCTCTCTCTCTCTCTCTCTCTCTCTCTCTCTCTCTCTCTCTCTCTCTCTCTCTCTCTCTCTCTCTCTCTCTCGCTCTCGCTCTCGCTCTCGCTCTCGCTCTCGCTCTCGCTCTCTCTAGCTTTAGCCCACCTATATTTCGCCTCAAAACAAAATCAACTCTAGTACTTACAGTCTTCTTTTATTTTGTACAATTTATACGTTCTTTTTCCTATAACTTCATATTGATACATTCAATTATGTTTTTTTGCTGATTTGACATATAAAAAATATATGTAATATATAATCATAATTTGTCTCAATATTAACTACCTCCTTCTTCCCCGAAAACCATTGTCTTTTTTTTTTTCTTCATTTTATACCAATTTAGTTATCTTTAGTTCCTTGGTATAATAAATAAATCATGATTAAAGAGTCCCTCTACTATAGCTATAAAATATTAGAGATATTGATAAAAAAAATATATAAACTTAATTAATAATGCAAATAGAACAATTGATAAATATATTGAAATTTAAAAAATTGGCGAGTTATACGTAAAATACTTAATTTATTACTTACTTACAAGTATAAAATTTTCAATTATTTGTTATTTATATTTCCAGATTAGATTATGTCCTCAGTATATTAATGATGTTAAATAATTTTTTTTTTTTTTTTTTTGGTGTAGAATCTTTGATATGCAATTGAAAAAAATACTAACTCATTTTTCTTTCTACCAATAACAAAAATGCTGAAAAAAGCGTATTTACACAGATGCAAATCATTTTTTTATTATTATTTATATTGTAATGTTTTAGTATGCAATTTTTATACTGTAATGCATCATTTCATTGCTGGTATTTACAATGTAAAACGGTCATTATCTGCATAATTATATATTACATGCTTTTGTTTATTGTTCTACTTGATTAATACTACTCTCTCTCTCTCTCTCTTCTTCATTCCTTTTATATGTGCATAATGATACTGCATAGTATTAAGTATTAATAATTTATTAACTTGCTATATTTGTATTATAGCTAGAATATTTAAAATAGATCATACGTATTTTGAATAACTTCTAATAAAAAAGGTAAAAATTATGACTATTTTTACAGTGCTTTTTTTATACATAATTTTATTAAGTTAAAAAAAATAAAAACACGAAACAATAATTAAAATAAAATATTATTTGAATTTGACCTAGTTTCAAATCAAATGCAGTATGTCTATAGGTATATCTATTGTATTATAATTAAAATCTTTAAATTATACTCTTTATTTTTCTAATGACGTCAACTTAAAATGAAATCAACAATGGCTAATATAATAAAATAATACTTCTTTTGTTGTTGATATTTAGAAGTTATAATTTTATAATTAATACTGAAAAGGAAAGCTTTATTTGTATTAAAAGATGCTTTTTTTTCTTTGTAATTTAGCCAACGAGAGACGAGAGGATTATAATATATTATAAAAAAAAAACTTTTCAAATATAATGGTTGGAAAGTCTGTTTTTAATCTATTATTTCCTATTCAATCAGACATCAAAGTCCATATTATACTGTATAAGAGGTTAGATGCTCCGGGAAAAGTTTTGGCTAATGTCGCGCAGCCTAAAGGAATTCACCAAAGACGTCATATCACCACTTGCAATTTTATTCACCTAATCAGTGACGTAACTGGTGAACGGCATCGTATTGGCTTAAAACAAAATACAATCCATCGCAAAATGAAATTGAATGCGCGAGTTTTGTGCTGCGCTCAAGCTCTTTATTATATGAATCAGACATACATACAAGGAGTTTGATTGTTCTCTTTTGTTTACTTTTTGTATGCTGAAGAAGTAAAGTAACACATGAAAAGTAATTGTTTGCACATAACTTGTAATTTCTATATACTAAACAAACAAACTATATACTGCACAATAATATTGCTGATGTATAATGTAACATCAGAGTAAAAGTAAACTATATTTATATAAATAATAATATCAAACAGAAACACGTATCTAATAAAAGTTAAATGAGTTTTATTAAATAAAACAGATTGTTGTTTCAGTGCAGTATTGCAGTTTAGTAATTATAAATTAATAATTTGTTGTGTTTGAAGTGTAATATACATATTAATAATTTTATTGTAGTTTCTTTTTTGTTGTTAAGCTATAATTTTGATATACTTATTTCATACACAGAACTAATTTTGTCTTTCAATACAAAGACAAAACTTAGCTCGTTTGGATGAGTGGTCAAGATGGTAAAGAGAAAGAGGGTTCGCGATCCACTGCATGATGGGTGTGCCTAAGTGAAGTGTGAGCACAAGTTGTTGGACGATGCAAGTTCACGTGCATTCCATGACTATGCATAGCGTTCGGGAGTTACATGGCATCGACCAGCCTGCCAGATGTTTCCACGGTTTCTATAGGTTGTTAAAGTAAATGTCGGGTTGTGTATTAGGCTGAAGCTATCATGTGTGTGTGGTTTCTATCGTGCGTCTTGTCGGGACTATGGATGAGTTGTAGCATGACAATACAATTGGGGGGGGGGGGGGGGGGAATAGGCCTTTTAACGTTTTAATAAAAATATTGATATAATTTCATTTCAAGTATTATAATTATAATATCAAAGTATTACTTATTTTAAAAGGCTCGTTTATAATAATATCAAATAAAAACTCAAAATATTATAATATCACATTTTATGATAAAAAAAAATATACCATTTAAATAAATAATATTACTATTCAGTATAATAACATCATTTTTACGAAGTACTACTTTATTTGGATTGCCACAATTTTTATGATATAATCAATTTTTTTCTGAGAACAGCTATATAACCCATGTTATTCAAATCTGGTGATTGTCATAATATCTGAACGATAGAGAATAATACTGCAGACTCTGTAAGTGCTTTTAAATCCCGGTTTTCCATTACAACATATTTCTATACTATTGTCACAGTATACTCAGAATACGCGCATTGTCTGCATTGGAATTACATGATACAAACATTAGAATTCAAACAAATTGTTAGAACTAGTTTTTAAAAACACATTAGAATAAACTTCCTTTTTTTTTCTTCTTCTTCAGAAAATGAGGATAAAAGTGTATGTATTATATGAAAATATCCTAACTTTAGGTTGCGTAAAATAAATAATGATAGCAAATACTTCAACGAAAATTATCTTACGAGTTGTACGTGTTCTGCAAGTGTACAAAGTGCGCATAGAAAAACTTAATAGAGATTATCAGTAACCTGCTCGAGAAAATCTTATTGTCCTTCAACTTCCTAGCATTTTGAGTTCAAGTTTTTAGCAATTTTTAAGAAAACTGCAACACCGATGCCGGAAATTTTTAAGTGATGTATACCAGACCCACTTCAATGTGTTTTGAAGAACACAATATAAAGTTACAACTAAATTTTATTACCGATAACCTCCATTCCATTCATTTGATTTGTAGCCTTAAAACTTCAAATTTGTTAAAAAAAAAAAACATCATGTGTACTGTATAATGTGATATATTTTTTAAAATAATTTTCAACTTAAAGTATTATATTTTTGTTTTAAATATTAGAAGTAGAAAAAATGCCCAAGAGTATATTTTTAATATTAATATTACACTAGCACTAAAATATTCATTACTAATATGAATAAAAACATATTATATTTACTTTTTATATAAACAAAAAGCTTCAAATTAGTAATTTTTTCCCTCTCTGCTAATAAAAAAAAACTCCCCATTTTTAAATTGAAAATAATACTGAAAAAAAAAAAATTAACATACTGTTTAATTATTAGCTTGTTGTATTCATTTGAAATTATTTTAAAAACAATTGTTTTCAAATTTACATAAAAATAAAAGGTGTGATCATAGTGTTTTTTTTTCTGTCATTGTCAAAATACATTTTCAATATAAAATTCTATTAACAATAAAAATAAATTTGTTTTGTCAAGCTTTTAACCAAATTGTATTATTTTGTTATGATTTTTTTTTTTTTTTGAAAATATATATGAAAATAGTATAAATTGTAAAATTTTATTATTGAAATAACAATTACTTTTACTGATTGATATAAAAGTAATTTTAAACCAATTTTTTAAAATACTAATTTAATATACATTACAAAATACATTAAACATTATAGTATATGTTTCAAAAACACTTCTCTACATTTTAAATAAAATTTAAGAAGAAATGTTACATAATATATGTAATGTAATTTTTTCTTTGATTATATAATATAATAATAATAAATGGTTTTTATTATAGTATAATATGTACTACATATTTGAAGATACAAAATATCTTCAAAATAGTTTTTTTTTTTTTTTTTTTTTTTTTTTTTTACTTTTACGTATAATGTTACGTACAGGAATTTCAATACATTTAATTCACTTAAAACAAAAAGGAGCAGGATAAAAAATAATAATTGGATTTTACAAATTTCAATTTAACCAGAAAATTGTAAATTTAAATATATTCCAGATATATTTCAAATTAAATATAAAATTACTATTTTTTTTTTTATAAAATTTCATTAGAAATAATGACTAAGAATTATATTACGTTTGGAAGCTAAATTTTTAAATAATTTGAAAAAGTATTTTCATGTAGTTATTTTTACGCAAAATACTAAATTTAAAAGTATATTAAAACACTATATGAGACGTAACATTATTATTATATATATTTTCTGTTTTGTTTATCAGTTAAAGAAATGTTATAAACGTAGAATTCAATCTGCATATTGACATAATATAGATAATTATATTCAAAGCAAGTTATTTGTATGCAGTAATTTATTATATAGTAGTAATCGTAGTGTGTGTTACTGAAAATTTCTATATTATAGGTGCGCACTGAGCAGTATAATTGAAAAACTTAAATAGGTCAATAATCATATATATAATCATGTATTATATACATAAATATGCACTTCTGTAAATTAATTATCTTTATCATATAAAAATGCATAAATTTTATAGCTTTACTGCATGATGCACAATATAATTATAATTATAATATACTGTAAAAAATTTCATGTTCTTGTATGGATTTGGCATTATAGGCCGGCATGGACGAGACTAAAACTTAACTGCCAAACATTTTAAGTATTATTCAAATGACGCATAAATTTGACGCGTGTCGACGGATAAATAAAGTTGGAACAATGTAAACAAATGGATCCGGTCACATTGGTTTTGAAAATTGCAGCTTCATTTGTTTACATTGTTCCATTTTATGTTTATATTCGTTGAAACGTTTCGACGCGTGTCAAATTTACGCGTCATGTGAATAAAACTTTATGAAAAAAAATCTATTTACCTGCGATGATTTTTTTTTTATAAATATATTGGCTCAAGGCACTTTAAAAGTATGTCTTGTATTCTTTATTTCAATTTTTCTGGAATCAATGCGGTAGTTTTCTCCAAAATCTCAAAAATAATAATAATAATGTGTTTCTCCCCTTTAGCGTAACGGTCTCACTTTTTTTGTAGCGCATTTCTAATTGTTACTACGTCACCGCCGGTAAGAGGTATTAGTTTGAGTAAAGAATAAAACTGAGGTAAATAAAGTATATTGACCCCCTTTCCAAAGAAACCATATACAAGTCATAATATATTTTCAAAAGATCGGAACATTGTTTTTAATTATAACTAACATTGGTACTATTTTATTGATGTATTGATTTATATTTTCGTTCTTTGTAATGATATATTGTTACTCTAAATTACAAACATTTTTTTTTTCCATATAAGAATTAAAAGTGACTTGATATAGTTTAACGAAATACAAAGTGGCACTGCTTACAAAGTTTTGTTCTCGTGTTACAATGAAGTGGCAGAAAAAGTGATTGATTTGATAAAACACAACAAAGGTTCATAGTAGCTGCTTTATATTAGAGGGGTCAAGAATCTTCATGTTTCCCAATGGATTTAGACCTAAGCTGATAAATGTTCAGATAGAAAAAAAAAAAAAAAGAAGAAGTTAGCTCTCCTTGGTACAATATTTTACTTTAACCATTGAGACAACTTCTACTTTTCTTATAAAGTCAATAATATGTTACTTATAAAATAAAATATTCGTTTTTACAGTAAATTGGAAATAAATAAAAATTTTGAAGAAGAAGAAGAAAAAAAAAAAAAAAAAAAAAAAAACTAAACGATGATAAAATGTTAGTTACAGATTAATTGTTTCAGAAATTCCTTAGTAACATTGAGATAATCATTACTGTTAATATTTTAGTAAGTAATATTATACTAAATGTTATGTAAGTACATAATTTTATTAAATTATAGAAATTTTGGTACAAATAATTTTATAATAACTCAGACTTTAGAAAATTTTAGTAAACGATAAATATTTTAATAAATTATAACTTAAATTCTGTTTTTATGTTTTGTAACGTTAAAGTACCACACAGAAGAACAGACTGGTATTTTTATTACATTATTATGTTTTATATATTATGTAAAATAATGAAAATTGTATAATAGTAAACGTAAATTTATACTATTGTGATAGTTTAGCTGTTGAAGAGAGGCTTATTTTTAGGCCCACTTTGGAATGATTTAGTTGACTGGTTGTCTGGTTGGAATGTCGTTGATTTGGCAGGATGACTTGCCAGTAGTTTCATAGCACTGGGAAATTACCAGCCACATTATAAATTATATTTCTCTAGAGATCTGCTGTCCGAAAGTAGAAAAACAAACAATATAGCAATTTAAAATATATTAACACTTTTAAAGCAGAACTATATACGTTGTTATTAATACAAAGAAAGTAACTTTTGCATTTATGTTCGTCGCATAACAATCATTTTGAAATGAAACCCGCATTGTCATTATTATTTTAAACGTTTAGGAAATGCGGGGTTCTGATAAATGGCAAAGATGTCTTATAAAATTTAATTTTTAACATAAAGTATACTTAAAGGAAATAGACAGCATCAATGGAAAAATTACTCAGATGTTGAAAATAAAATAGAAAAATTTATTGCAGTATTTTTATATAGCATGATGTATAGAACGGAAACACCATGCAAGTAGTTTTAAAATAATATAATTTTAATTTTTATAATTTTTTAATCCCTTATTTAGAACAGCTTTTACTTTACATTAATCAAACGCGAGCATCAAATTTACACTTACTCCTGTATGCTTTATAATACATATAAATTGTAGCAGATAATACGATAAGAATTTCTAGTTTTTTAAAAACACATGTGAGATTACTTTTTTTTTTTTAAATATTTTTTGATAGAATTAATTAATATTAAACAAACAAAAATGTGTATTCACAAATAAAACAAAGGTTAAATAAAACATTCAATAATTAATGGCACTTTTAATTATTATTACTTTTGATGAAATATCCCAGAGGAACTTAAATATAAAATATTTAATAAAAACGTAAAATTTTAAACAAATATTAAAAAATGTATACATTAAAATATTATATGTAAATAAAAAATTTATTGATAGAAAAAAAAGTTACTGTTCGATATAGGTAAATATGCTACATTTTGATTTTTTTTATTTAATTTGAAATATTTTTTCAAAATTTATTAATTAGATTTTTCATGATTGAAATAGTTTGCAATTAGTAACAACTAGAACTGTCCAAAAATTGATAAAATAGGAGTAAAAGATAAATAATACACTTGTCTTAAAAATTTGAATTGCAATTCAAAGAGAATGCTTTTGTGTTGTAAATAACATCAACATCACTCTAGACGGGGGGGGGGGGGGGGGGGGGGGGGGAGGAAGTGGTTTTTAATGAACGGCTTTGAAAATTATAAGGATTTTAATGTAAAAATTTTATATTACAAATAAATACTAATAAACGGAACTATGGAAACGAAGAATTTTATCATATTACAAGAAAAGTTTTGCAACAAAGGAAAACATTTATAATGGTTTCAAATAATTCATGGAGCTCTCTTGCTGCAAAACTCAAGTGACATTATATATATTTTTTATTTTTTTTTTCTTACAGTACGTTTCTATGTTACCCATACCTTTTTAACAGGGAAGAGAAGCAAGGGAGTTTACTTCAACATAGAAATAAAAATAAAGTCTAAATTGCTGTACACAGTACACGTTATGCAATAATATAAATATAAATTTTTATTGTATAGCTATTTAATAACCTTGTAATATAACAGAAAGTATTATTATTATTATTTTTGGTAGGATAATTTTACTTTATATACTCTTGTCTCTATATGAGTGACGACAGAAAGTAATAATTTTTATTGTATTCTTCAAGCTGAGTGACATTTTGAGCATGTAATGTTGTGACAGGATAACATGCCATCACAGAACTCAACTCGTGTCTTTTCATGTCACTCTCGATTTACTTATATTCTCGTACGTGTAGGAAGAAAAGAAAAGGAAAAAAAAAAAAAAAAAAAAAAGGAAAAGGAAAGGAAAAGGAAAGGGAAAGGAAAGAAACTAACTTCCACTATACTAAAGCTGTAGTGTTGAAATATGTAAATAAATATTAAGGGTTTAATATATTGGTTGTAATTATAATATAGAAGACTCGAAATTCTAAAAATTCAAAATTCAATTCATAACTTTTTATGTAATTTGAAAGTCATAAATTACAACTACACACCTGTGATAAAAATTACAGTATCCGTGATCATCAGAAAAGTTAGAA
>OX439131.1:32622472-32659972 GCA_949318235.1 Ecdyonurus torrentis | reverse complement strand
CTGACCAACAATATAAGACACATTCATTGGTTGATCTTGTTTTTTGAGCCGATAAAAGTGAGTCGAATATTGAGACTGGAACTTTTTTTGGGAAGTTTCTTTCATTCTTATCAAGTCCAAAATTCTAAAAGAAGAAATAACAATAATCGACCATATGTATAAACGTAGTAAATAGGTAACGACGTCATAATCAGCTGTTTATAACAAAGGAATATTTTCGAAGCTGACTCAATATTTGTGTGTAGTTTATAGAACGAGCTATAATCTAAATGTAAATAACTATAAAAATATAGTAAAACAACATATTTGTTATGTATTAAAAATATTTGTAAATTTTATATTAATTTTAGTAAAATAAAATGAATATTATCTTTTTTAAATAATACATAACGATAAAGTTGAATTTTACTCAGTTATTATAATTTATAAAAGTCTATTTAAAAATTCATATTATTTCAAAACACAAATAAAAAAAAAATTAATGGAAAATTTTCTGAAAGTATTTTTCTTGTCACTTTTTAAAACGTTTTATTCAATTTATATTTAACTCAATGATTACTAAAGTAAATTTTATTTTATTAAAATATTCATTCAATGAGAAAATTTTCTAGTAAATTGCGAATAATAATGTTAAATAAAAAAAATATGCATGGCTCATATCCTTGACAGTTATGGAACGTGATTTCAGAATTAAATAAAAACATAATTATATAATATAGAAATTGTGTATAAGCATTGAGCTATATAAATAATGTTGTAAAAACTGAAAACACATATAAAATCAACGTATTCAAGGTAGGTAGAGTAATATAAAATATACATAAAAATTATAACATGAATAAGGGGGATAAACATTGTTTAGAATAGTGTTGTTTTATACCAATCTAAATATATTTTATATTGTAATATATATATATATATATATATATATATATATATATATATATATATACATATATATATATATATATATATATATATATATATCATAAAAAAATTGTTATTTATTTCCCCTAACGTATAGTGTGACAAAATGAAATAGTGTATTATGTTTTGCACGATCTTCCATGTTCTCATGTTATATCGTAATTTTGGTGCTACTGTTGCAATAAAAAGGTATAGACATCGATTTGGCACGTAACGTTGTCATAAAAAACTGAAAGAAGAAAAAGAAAAAAAAAAAAAAAAGAATACATCAATGGAGGATTTAGTGAAGGTAGTGCCATGCATTTCTAATCGACCCTCTGTAAACTAAAGTAATGGTACAACTCTTATAATATACAATATTGCAATACATATCATGTATAGGCTTTTCAGAAAAAAAAAAATTATGATATATAGATTGTAGATCTTTCTATATACATTGCAATAATATTAAATCATTTAAGATTAGGATGAGAATGTATTGCGTTGAATTTTTGTATTATAAAGTGTTAATTCATTATAGGAATGTTATTAACAAACAATAGAATGTAAATTAAATATTTATAATAATATTATTTTTCATTAATATATTATATTGAATTTGAGATTTAAATATTTTATTAGATCAAATGAAAATTAGTTTATCTAGTTTTAAAAAAATTATGATAATTACGATATAAAGAGGGATGACGAACTAACCAATAAGATTATCCAATTAAATTATAGACATTTATATTTTTATATAAAGTAATCAATCATTAGCATAATTCATGCCTTTGATTTCTAAACATATATATATATTTTTTTTTAGCATTTACAAAATAAAAAGATTATACAAAGCAATAAAAATGCACTTTGAAAAATATACTGTATATACATCTCACTGTTTTTATATTATTTACTATTATACAATAAGTTAGCAACAAAAAAATAAAAATATAATATGAATCACATCTTTCTTTACGAGTTGTGTATTTTTCCATCTTTCTCTCTTTCAGACAATAATATATAAAAGTTGTAAGGTATCTGGCCGTCTGTTTCTTCATTTTCTTTCTTTCTTTCAGTATAGAGAATAAGGGATGATATGAACCATGACAGTCCTTGAGAGAGAGAGAGAGAGAGAGAGAGAGAGAGAGAGAGAGAGAGAGAGAGAGAGAGAGAGAGAGAGAGTAAAGACATATAATACAACAAGCAAGCAGCAAGTCTTGGTTTAGGGTTTTCTCAAGCATCAGCTCTATAGGAAAACGGTCAAGAGAGTAGGAAAAAATATCTTAATATTCTTGTAACGTTCAAGCAACCCGGCTAGCTTCACTTCTTTTTTCGTTACAAACTTTACTTTCAAAAGAGAAGATTTTTTCCCCCCATCTCTTGTAAAAGTGATCGCAACTTTTATATTGTTAATGTTGCACTTTTTTGGTCTTTTTTTTTTTTCTTCTGGTGGTACATGTCAAATTGCTTTCACTAGAAAAGTTGGTAAAGGCTGTAAAGGTCATATAATATATTTTTATGATGATATAATTATACATCTATGTTATTTTTGTTATATATATATATATATATATATATATATATATATATATATATATATATATATATATATATATATATATATATATATTAGGGTTTTGTGAAACCCTTGATATTCACTCAGGGTTCAAATTTCATGTGATTAAAAAAATATAAACTTATATTATTATTTTATCAAATTCCTGTATCGTACACTAAAATGTAGTTCTTCAGGAGCATAAGGAAATTGAAACATTAAAATTGAGGTAATCCAAGAGTGTGTAATATTGGTAATCCAATACCATGGTACCATTTAAATATTTAACTCTTTTTAAAACTACCCTTACCAATAGTACCACTAGATTTTAGAGAGTTAAATATTAAATTCTCAATTTCATTTTCAATTCCTGATATTACAAAAGTTACTGCAAGGTTAGTTATGCATAGATAAAAGTAACTACATATATTCAACTCAAAAAACCTGAGTTACCTGCCGTTCGACCTTTTACGGTATCGCCCAGCCGCCCCCCTTCTACTCAAATGTGACAATGGGCGATACTTTAAGCATGCCCGATTTAAATCGACTGAGGTTTTTTGAGTTGAATATAGTTTATGCTGCATTTGCTATTTCAAGTTGCTATTTTATAATTGCATATTTAATTATAATTTAGTAAACATATTCATTAAGCTATTAAGTATAATTATTCTTTAAAGGAATAGACCAGAAAAAAAACATAAGCATTTATATCACAAAACACTTGATGGGACTTACATAAATAACTTTAGTTTCTCTCAAAACCCAACTGTAGCTCCGTAGCAGTGATCAGAAAATTTCGATTTATGCAAACCCGCAAAACAATTTTTTTACTAATTTTTGCATGTTTCTGACGTCATAAACAT
This sequence comes from Ecdyonurus torrentis, assembly GCA_949318235.1. NCBI lineage: Eukaryota > Metazoa > Arthropoda > Insecta > Ephemeroptera > Heptageniidae > Ecdyonurus > Ecdyonurus torrentis. The sequence continues at coordinate 32,656,642 of OX439131.1, read as the reverse complement.
GAATTGTCACGCAAATTGCATACTTTATAGTATTTTTACGCTCTCTCGTGGGGCTACATTAACATTCTGGTAAAAGTTGTCATCAGTTTTAAAGATCCCATTTCGTGTTTATTCATTAAAAAGCACATGTTGTTTTATGTGATGGCCTTAATGTTGCGGAAATAATGTTCTTATAAATAAATGTTGTTACAACTGAACTAGCATAATTATTACTAATTAATTCTTGTGCACGTATACAATACATCAGATTTACATTAAAGTTGTTCATTACTTCTCTTTTAATTTCTGTAACTTTAATTTATCATGCATTATTAATTTAAAACTGGAAAAAATTAACTAATAATAATTGCTCTTTTTAATTTGTAACTGCGTTATATTGAAAAAAAAAAATATATTTTTTTTCAAAGGTAAAAAATCAAAGATATTTTTAATGATGTTATTGATATATAGTTCCTTCCTCTTTTCCACAACCAATATCATTAAGAAACATATGAAAAGACGATGAATTACAAACGAATTTCTCTTCATCTTATAGGTGTTGAGTTGAAATAAAATATAATAACGAAAAAAATTTCGCCTCCACACAATGCTTTGAACTTGATACTCTGTAGATTCCAAAAATATACATCAAAAATATCACAAAGATATTTTTGCCCTGTTAAAAGTTTGAATTGCGTATGTTATAGCTCTCACCCCACACTATACCTACCCCTTGCTTCCTGCTTTTCCCAATGGATCAAAAGATAGATTTGAAATAAAATAAATAAAATGACCCGTAGAGCTAAAAAAATGTCAACAAAAATTTATTTCATATACGTTCAAGCATCTCCTAATTATGTGGATAGAATGCCTAAAAATGATTTTAAAAAAATAATAAAAAATCTGAGTTTCATTCTAATGCTTTTTTTTAATAGTTACAAGATCTATATATTTTATATATATATATATATATATATATATATATATATATATATATATATATATATATATATATATATATATATATATATTACTTTCCCTTATTTTTTTATTTGATCCATATTATCAGAGCATAAACGTATTTTGTTTTACCTCTGTCTAGCTATAGACTATTTTCTCGCTTTGATCTCTCTCTCTCTCTCTCTCTCTCTCTCTCTCTCTCTCTCTCTCTCTCTCTCTCTCTCTCTCTCTCTCTCTCTCTCTCTCTCTCTCTCTCTCTCTCTCTCTCTCTCTCTCTCTCTTTCTACACATGCACATTCTCAATATCTTTAGAATGTAAACATATACAGCAACGCAATGAACCTTTTCAGTTGAAGAAGATAAGCTTCTACTTTCACATGTGTGTAGGTATGTATACAAGTTCCTACCTCAATCGCAATACTATATTTATGAATGATTATTTATTCCAGTATGATAGGCAACCCAAACTCATATCAGATCAACAAATAAAATGAATGATCTTATATTAACCACATTACCACTAAAGTTCTTATCCGTTTTTTGTTGCTTTCTTTTTCATTTAATACTATTAATTTAAATGATAACAAATGTAAAAGTTTGAGGGGAAATTTTTTTATACAATATAAAAATAACACAATAATAATAATAATAAGAAGAAAGAAAGTGAAAAATATTTGTCATAAATTTTATCATTCTTTTAAGAACACTTAAAACTTTTGAATGATTTAAAATACGTGCTTTGAAATTTAACTTTTTGTTTTTCTATTTAAAAAAATTGTATATTATATGAATAAAAAACGAAAGAATATACATCAAAAATAAATGTAAGATAGATGAAAATAAATTTTATTTTATCCTTGCGTAAAATTTATTTATATTTTTCTCTACACTTATTTCTATATACGAATATATAAAAAAATCTTGTACGTGTTCTTTACAAAAATATGCGAAAATAAGAAGAAAAAACATGGTGAACCAAAGATTTATATAAAGATATTATAAAGTGACAGCAAACATATTTTCAATACTAATCAATAATATTGATTGAATATTCGAATTAGACAGCTGATACTTTATATATATTATATATATATATATATATATATATATATATATATATATATATATATATATATATATATATATATATATATATATATATATATACACACATATATACAAATGTCATTGATAAATTACTTGATAATTTTTTTTAATTCTATCTAGAAAATATTTCTAATATAAGCTTTATTCATGAAATATTTTTACACTATGGTTTAAACCAAGACATACAGTAAATGTGGCATATGAGAACAAATGGATTGCTATAATGAAAGTACAAAATTTACATTACTAGCTTTCTATTTCTTTCTGATTAAAAACTCTCATTGCTGGAAATAATTAACTATAAATGTAAACTATATATAGCACGTACTATAAACTACACACAACTCTTGAGCCAGCATCGAAATTATTTACTATAAATACAAACTTTATTTATTTTGTAACTTTTTTCTTGAATACAATTTTGTGATAGTGGTGAAGAAATTGTTAAAAAACAAAAAACACACACACTTACTTAAAAGTCTTAAAACCGTCTTAAAGCCATAGACCACATAAAACAAAATGTGTTTTTTAATGTATAAAATACGAAATGGGATCTTCAAAACTGTTGACAACTTTTACCAGAATGTTAATGTAGTCCCACGAGACAGCGTGAAAATACTGTAAAGTATGCAATTTGTGTGAATATTCATGCTTCTAACGTCAGAAACATGCAAAAATTAGTATGAAAATGTTGTGCGGTTTGCATAAATTGAAATTTCTGATCACTGCTACGGAGCTACAGTTGGTTTTTTAGACAAACTAAAGTTATTTATGTAAGTCCCATCAAGTGTTTTGTGATATAAATGCTTATGTTTTTCTCTGGTCTATTCCTTTAAAAGAAGTTATCATAACGAAATGCATAACATAATTGCATAGTTGTTGTAAACGCATGACAAAACTAATTTTATTGAAAAATGTTGCACTGAGTTGTATGAGTATTTAACTGATTCACAATAGACATTTGTAACAGCCTCATAAATGCCATTCTTACTTAAATCACAAGACAAGAGCACAAGAAAATTTTATTAAATTTAAAGGGGGGGGGGGAAGAAAGAAAGAAAAGAAAAGAAATCTTCATGCATTAACGAGTGTTCTTTACCATTCTCATGAAAAATGGGCTTTATACAAATCATATATATATATATATATATATATATATATATATATATATATATATATATATATATATATATATATATATATATATATATATATATATATATATATATATATATAAAAATATAAAAACAACAACATTTATCTAGCTAATTATAAATTCAAATATGATATTTAATATTTTTGACAAAAATTGTAATATTTAATAATATTTTATTTTCTACTTTTTATTTCTACTATTTTTGTACACATGAAAAAAATTGTGCAATGAATAATTTAGTTTATTATTTGTTATACATAAAATGAAATAGTAATGTATTTTTAAATAAATTTTTAATGCATTGTAAAGTATATTATTATATTTATATTAAAAAGTAGTTTTATATAAATTCATAAACAAACAATATAAACTAAAATTACCGAATTTATTATTTTAAAGCGAGCATTTAATTTTGTTATTTTGATAGCATATTGTTCAAAAGCTATTGTTTTTGCTTACAAGTTGGTTAATTTTAGATATTATCTGAATTACAATGTGTTGTCTTCTGCTAAATAATCATTATCATCGTGCATACTTAAGTAATAAATTAAAAGGATTCTTAATTAATTTATATTAAAGAGAAATAGAGAATTCAATGTTAAATAAATAATATTTAATATTAATCAAAATAATATACTTTTTAAAGTTGTTGTGTTTTCTTAAAGTTTTTTTCACGTGAAAAGAAATGGAAATTTATATTGTAAAAAAAATACATATATATTATTTCAAAATTATTTTTATAAAATTAAAATTCTGTTGTTGTTTTTCAATGTTAATAACTTAAATATACACATAATTATTTACAATTCAATGGTGTTGTAACATTTACATTTATAATGTTTGCTGAATTTAAGGTTATATAATTTTATAAATATATACACATACATACAGTACATATTATAGTGCCAAACATCAGTAGAGACAAACATTATAAATATATAATATATATATATATATATAATATATATATATATATATATATATATATATATATATATATATATATATATATATATATTATATTATATTATATTTATATAGGCCTATATATAAAGTATCAATAAAGCGGGTAAATAAGTATTTACTTAAGAAATAAAGTTCATTGAATCTTTTTTTTTATACAATATGTATAATAATATGTTTGTATAAATTTTAATTGGTTGTATAATATAAAAATAAATTTTGTATCTATTAAATTTTTCAAATTATTAATCCAAGTATTGATAAATATATCTTATATGAAGAATAACATCCGGAAATGCACAACAAATTCATTGTTATAAAATTCAAACCACAGCATTAACTTTTTTAAAATTGTAATGCAACACAAAGCAAAATACTTAATAGTTTATACCTATTATAATAATTATTATTAAACATTAATAAGTATTTTACATAATTTTGTAATGAATTAATTAGTTAATTAATTATTACGCAACACCGGTTATTTTGTAACCCTCATAATATAATATTGTTCTTACTAACAAAGACTATATATATATATATATATATATATATATATATATATATATATATATATATATATATATATATATATATATATATATATATATATATATATATATATATATATATATATATATAATATATATATACAAAAGGGATGGTTGTATAAGACCAATTTATATATAAACACACACATACACACACGCTAATTATATTTCCGGTACAATGTGTTTGAAAACTTTGACAGCAATAAAAAATTAAGTGATGTATGATGAAATAATAATAATATGGTTCAATATTATGTCGGTCGTATTTAAACAGGATTTCCTCTGATTTCCGGTCCTTTCATATTCTCTAAAACAATAGGAAACATTGTTAACACATTTATAATCAAGTAAAGGCCAGTTTGTTGTTTGCCTTGCTATATGGTAGCAATTTCTATTCCATAACACGAGGTATAATAAATATTTTTTGCTTACTACTGAGAATTTTACTTTATCCAATATGCTTGTTATGCGGTTATATTCATATTAAATGTATCAGGTAAACAGATGATGCAATCACTTTCATAAAGCAGCTATTGATTTTACATGAAATTTGTTAATTATTAAATCACATTTAGCTCAGTTAAAAAAAAAAAAAAAAAAAAAAAAGTAACGTAAAGTTAAGTAAAGAAAAAGAGCTCTGATAAATGTGAACTTTTTTTGGGGGGGGGGGGGGGGGTGTTTTTAAAATAAAATCTGTTTTTACTTTTTATTGCTTGCTTCTTACTTTGTAGTTTCATTTAAATATGTCTCTAGATATTATATTTTTTTAATTTTATTTTTTAATTTTAGCAAATAATATTAAATTTTGACTGCAATATCTTCAAAAAAATAAAAATTGTTTTGTTCCATAATATGTATTTAAAATACTTCACGAATCATTACATCAACAGTTAAGTAAATCAATTAAGGTGTTTGAAAGAGCTTAAGTTTGTGCTTAAAGCATGCCACATTGTTATCTAGGGACGAAGGAAATATATTCAAGATTAAAAAAATGAAACAAAACATGTTTCTGAAAATAACGAATAAATATAGATCACTAAGAAAAAGAAAATATTTACTCGCGTTGTTATGCCATAAATAAAACTTGTGGGCATAAAAAAAGTATTCTTACAGAGCTTGGGAAAAATACTACTTTACAATGTTTATTTAAAGATATATCAGTGAATGAGTATCGATATAAGTTCTAAATATAGATCAGTAGAGGTTGTGTTGTGGGTGTGAGAGAAAAAGGACAAGTTAGGTAAATGTAGATAGATGAGAACCGCACATCCATTGAGGGTTCCACTTGCGTGCGTGCGTGCCTGCCTACCCGCTCTGACAAACCACATACAAAACAAACTGCAAATAAACTAAAATCAAACTTGTATTCTTTCTCTATGTTTTTAAATTGGTTTTTTACATGTTAACGCAAAAACAAGAAGAGGAGAAGAAAATCTGTGTCAAAGCAACATTTTTTTTTAGCTAGTTTAATATTAAGCAGAAAGACGAAGATCAGTCTTGCAACAAACAAAAAAATTCATTTGAATTTATAAATTCAAAGATATTTTTTTTGAGGTTATTAAAAAAAATGGTTTGTTAAATCTAAAATATAGTACAAGTAGTAGAAAGAATTAAACAATCTATATACCAACGAAAATGTTGAGTTTTATGTAAATCAAGTGGCACCATAAAATCAATTCAGTTTTAAATTAAATTTGAAACGTATAAATTTCATATAATTTTCTGTGTTTATTTTGTATTTTTATTTTTATAACATTATTCTACAGAGTTTTAAAATACAAGAAAAAAATTAACAAATTAGAATATTTACATCGTATTTTAAATTAACTTATTTATAATATCAAAAGATGCTAGAAGACTGCAATACTTAGAAAATTATTGCACTGTTACAAATTCAAATACAAAAATTATATCATATAAAATATTATACTACAAAGTTTTGCATAAAAACTGCCTCTCTTTTTGCTTTTGAAATAAAAACTTGTTTGATGGTTGACATTTTTGAGGTTGTACGAGCGTATATATATAAGGTGGTGGTCTGGCATGTATAATTACAGCAAAAGGCATGAAGGAAAAGATATATAGAAGGAGAAGAAAGCTCGTTTCGTGTACGAGCTCATTACGATAGGAATTCCAGCCGCGTGGTTCGCATAAGAAGTTCACGTTGATTGCGACGAACGAAGCGGCTAATAACTTAGCGGACCACTGAACCATAAAAATGGTTTTAACATCTCACAGAAAATAAACAAAAAAGATAACATTTTTACATACATTATATTTTGTATAATATCATGCAAAGTTTTCCTAATTTTAACATTACTATGAGATTATTTACATAATATGTATATAAACAAGTTAAAATTTAAAAGAAAAAAAATCATTCTAATTTAATGCTTTTGATCAAATTTAATAGCATTTATAAGCTAGGCTTGCAATTTTTAGTATTTGAAATTATGTTTTAACACTGTAAGTTTGCTGTCTTTGAAGTGACTTTATAAACACACATATTTCATGGAAAATGTTGTCTAATATGATTATATTTAAAGTAAAAATTAAAATGTTATTTCGAAGTTTTAGGTAAACCTCAACCAGACATATATGCCCTCAAGAATTAAACAGAGAAAGAGAGAGAGAGAGAGAGAGAGAGAGAGAGATATGTTTTTTCAAACATTGCTAAACATAATATATTTTTCGTAACTCCCAATTTTTTTTTTTTTTTTTTTTTTGACAGCTGACTATATATCAGCAGTGAAAGATGTTGGAGAGGGAGGAGTCTTGGTAGTGTAAATGGTAACGCAGTGGTCTAGAAAACCCAAGATCCGGGTTCAAGTCCCGGTCGAGCCGAATTACTTTTCAATATCATTTACTGCTTATATAACACGGTGTAACACGATAGCCAAACCCTTTCAATATAATATAATGTTTATACAGTGGGTAGTCCAAATATACAGTTATTTTTTTTAACGTTTACTCTACATATATGTATGGCAATCTCTTTATGACAAGTCATGACTGACTTATTATAGGTATAGTCTTATCATGACATAGCATATTATATGACATTGTTACTGATAACGTTACGTCATCTATTTTTGTTATGATCACACATAATAAAATGCTATATCCATCTACTTTGCATGAATATTTTATTATAATTCACTCAAAATGTTGTTATTATTAGATTTTTTTTTTTTTACTGCTACAACAAAATATTATCATTTAACACTGAATAATATATGAAATCCTCTGCATTATAGTATTGATTTGTACTTGTAATATTATTATAATATTTAATAGTTTCTAGTCATGAATATGATTTAATATATTATTTTAAACTGATAGTACAGTACTGAAAGTATATTAAATTAAGGTCATTGTTGTTTTTAATTTACATTTATTTATGATTTTTTTTTGTTTATATTTTTATTTAAATTTTTAAAATGTTTTTTTTTTCTTTGATAAAAAAAAATACACAAAAGTGTAGTTTTTTATTTAAAAACGTATTCATATAAAACCATCATTATTATTCTTCTCAATTCAACTTAAATATAAAAATGAAATAAATTTTTACTACTTATTTGACTTATTTATGATTTTATTTCGAACTTAATTCCGTGCAAAAATTTATGTGTTTGGAAGTAACTCAGAAAAAAAAAAAAACTACTAAACTTACATTTTCTGACAGTTTGTAATATGTATATCATAAGTTATATATTAGTACAGTGGATAAACAAAATAAAAAGCTATCTGCCTACTCAAAAGATACATATGTACAGCGTATGTAACAAACAAGTATGAATGTCTCAAGCCAAAGTCAATATAAGCAGGAAAAGCTTCTTAAATTTGTTTTTCAAAAGTTATACATGTATTTTTTAAAAAATATTATACTGTATAACGTACTTTTTTGTCAAGAAATTCTTGATACATTTCACTTTTCAAAATAATAACTTATGAAAAGAATGTATTAAATGAAATATTCCGTACGAAATGAACACAGTTTATATTTTTTAAAAAGAAGCTTGTAAACCTTTTTTGTAACAACATATTTATATCAATTCTGTGGTACCTTACTCTTCAATTATTGGTATTTTACTATCAAAATTTAATTGATATGGTATTTTTTTCTTACAATACGAAAAGGGTATAGGGTCTATGCATTCATCGCCATGTTGGATCACTCAATAATATGGACGGCATAGGAAAATAACTCATTTTCGCAGTTTAAAAACACTATGCAATATTTTTTGAGAGCCTTAATGCTATAAATATGTTGAAATAGTATCTCAAGTATGTGAGAAAAATAACCAAAAATTAACCGATTTCCCAAAGAAAATTGTCTTAAACAAAGTTTTACTATGCTCAGCAATGTTATTCACTACTCCAGTATGCCCTCCAAGCACATTAAATATGATGTCATGCGGATACACCCTATGGACGTAATCAATACTCATTAGAATGAATTTTTAGCTCAAAATTAAACTGAACATGATTACATAAGCTCTAGAGAATAAAACCACTTATAATAAGTCATGATTTTTCATTAATATAAAATAACATATCTTTTATCCGATTTTTGGAGTGATGAAAATAGCTATAATTTTTTTTTAAAAGTTACACCAAACGACAACAAAAGTCACCTTAAATTAAAGCTTTGTAGTAAACATGTTAGATAGATAATAGATAGATAGATAGATAATACTTTTTATTGAGGCCACAAAAGGTACAAAACCCACTGAAGTGGTCCTCTGATATTCTTGCTGTCAGAGGTTTATAGTTTGACAATTTTTATTACATAGTTTTAAAAACGATAGCTAAAGGAGGTATTAATTTTGAAACAAAATAACAATGGAGGTTATCGGTTTAAAAAATTGTTAAAAATTTTCTATGGCTTAAAACACGTAAAAGTATGTTTAGTATTTCTCATTTAAATTTCTCCAAAATCGGTGGAGTAGTTTTCTCAAAAATCGCAAAAAACGTGTTTTTCCTCCATAAGCGTAATGTTTAATTAGGGGACCCTTAGCTTGCCCCGCAGCACCCCGCGCGCTAAACCGATAACGTCCATTAAATGTACATATATATTTTTGTGATAAAAGATCCATTGGGAAAGCTTATATAATATAGTGAACTGAAAAATAATAAAAAAATTTATTGGTGCATTAATGTTATGTTTAATTAATTTTATCAATAATTATTTACACAAATCCTATTTAAGAACTTTCAAGGTAGTGAATACGTAAAACAAGAATATTTATCTTTAATTAGGTATATAGTATAGGTATAGTATAGTGAATAATACATAATAGAAAGTAAAGTTTTCACATTTATGCAAGAACAAAAGTGCTGTATGTACAATACAAAACGTATTCACTCGTTTGCTTACCTAAACACAATAGACAAAGCTCTGTTAAAAACTTTAACAGATTAAACATTATAAAATTATACACTTGCTCACATGTTATATAGAAAGGGATGTGCTCTTTTGTTTTATTATATACTTTTCAGTCAGGCTTTAAGGTAATGCTATAATAAGAATTATTATTTATATGTTAAATTTAGTGCTGTATCATACATATAATTATTTAAAATAGTAATATTAGAATAGAAATAATATCAGCTAGTGATTTTTAAGTCTCATGTTTTTAAAGAAAAAAAATATATAATGTAATATATTATATTAAATTTTAATTTAATTTCTTTTATATAGAAATTTATATTTCATTGAATTAAATCTTAAAATGAAACGTTTTAAATTACATATCTAAAGTATAATTTTCAACTGCTGACTTATAATATAATTCTATCAACACTTTATATATATATTTTTTTATAATATATAAACTGCTTGAAAAGAACTTATTTATTTTTTAGCATAAATACAGAAAATGTTATATAATTTTTGATCTAAAGTAATTAAATTCTGATGAAGTATTACAATAAAATACAATTTTCACATAATACTGTATAATTGGATTTGTATAATATTATGTTTTTGTATATATGTATACATTAATTTTAAGATTAATATTACAATTTTCATTACTTTTATTAAACTGGTGTATATTATAACTATAACTTGTCAAAACAGTAATTATATACTTTGTTAAAGAAACTATGTCATAATAAGGAATTATAACTTTCATTATAAAATTATATCCTGTTTTAATTATATTTTATTTACAAGCCTTTGTAATAAAAGTCTCTGCGTGTTTATTTTATTATTACTTTTTTTTTCTTGTTTATAAACATTTTTTTTCCTGTGTTTAAATTATAAGGTACGTTAACTTTATTTAAAATTGTAACGTTTATAATAAGCTTCACTGCTTTGTAAAATATAATTTTTTTTTAGGAGACAAGTAATGTAGTAACACATTGTAATTTCTTATATAAAATCTATAGTTTAACGTATAATTAAAATCTGTCGTCGAATTTCCAGTTTATCAAACTTATTTTTCTAGATATTTGAGTAAAAAACAAAACAAATTGTTTAATACAAAGCATATGAGTTTATAAAAATGACATTGAACGCGGATCAGTAGCAGTACTGGCTTTTACGCTACCGCTGAACTACAGAAATGGTTATTATAAAATATTATAAAAATGAAAAAGTTTGAGATATTTTGAAAGCTACTTATACTTTATTACTTGAAAATAATTTGAGATTTGGACGAGAACATTTGCAAAACTAGATTTTTTATTATTTTTTTAGGGTTACATAGTTGTTACAAGGAATTTATATTGTAAGTTAATATGAAAGATACTTCAATAAATTTTGAGTTATTTTCACTTTTCCAGTTTTGCTTTGAATTACAGCAAATTAAATTCATACAAATATTTCAATCCACAAAAATGTCAATAGCAGAGCATATAATTTTACAATAAATAATATTTGAACAATTTTGTAACACTCTTCAATTTAATTAAATAATTTAATACAATTGAATATTCAAATATTCAACATTAAGTTATATATTATAGTGAAATTTCATTAATTGTTTTCATGGTACTTGGACAAATAAACATAAATATCTGAGTCACTTTCTCTCGTTCCCTCTCGCTTTTAAGTTTTCATCTAAAATTCCCTACCTCCACATCCTTTATTATTATTATTAATTTTTCAATATACCCAGAACGTTTTTTTTTTTTTTTTTTTCTTTTTTTTTTTTTCTTCTTTTTACTGTTTTAACCGCTGGCAGTGTCAATAAAATCTATTTTGTAAAATTTGTTATGTATATATTAAGCATTTATTTCTTGTTAGTAATCTAAAAAAAAAACACGTTCCGATATTTTAATTAATTGAAATGGGTCACACACACGCCGAATTCAGTGACGGATATCATACGTTACGTTTTTAGTTTTTTTTTTTTTTTTTTTTCATTTTAATTTCATGTCACTACACTCTGGCTAAAACACGGTCGGTACCGCAAAAAAACTGTATCCGCGATGCTAAACAAATCAGAGAGTGTGTTATAAACCTACTAGCCAATCACAGTTAACTTAACATTGTTAATTACACTGTATCCGCTCGAACTAGTATTGGGAGAAGTTTATGTTTTGTTTTACATTGACCTGTTCTGCCTTTATTATTTATTTATGAAAAAAGTAACTTTTATAGTGCTCTAACATAACAATGAAATATTCCTTTAAGCTTAATAATATAATTCTTTATTTTGCAATAATTTGACTACATAATATTTATTATGAGTCTACTAGTTTCAAAACCCACTTCTTCCATATTCAATAAAGGTGAGTTTCTTATAACTATCAGGTAAGATACCACCTTTGTTGAAAATGGAAGTAACGGTTTTTGGAAGTAGTAGACTCATATTTATGAACAGATATACAATCCTTGAATACGATATTTAAATATAAATAAACAAACTATAATAAGTCAAGCTTTTTTATATACATATTCTATTATTTTGAAAGTTATATATTCAAAGTTACGGATTTTTAATAATCATAAAGTTCATTCATTTTCTCTTCAATAGAAAGTAACAATATTTTAGTTCTCTTTATACAGCAATCAACAAGACAAAAGGTTACACCAGTATAATTATGAAGCTATTCTTGTAGTGTGGTAACATCACTGTAACAGCTATAACCGGCTTTATATACCACAAATCACATAGAATTCTTGCTAAGTATGCATGTTAATACTATTGTTGTTGTTGCACACTTTAATAATTATTATACTCTGATTGTGTAAGTAAACGTCACATCTCTATATAGTATATACCATTAGTGCCTAATTAGCAAATATATTATTATATATATATATAGGAGAGAGAATATATAATATATTCTGTCTCCTTTAGTATTCTCATGTTACTATATACTACATTAGTATTAATGTTATGTTTAATATAATCAAAATGAATAATTAAATTAATTGATGTTGGAAATTGATATAATGTAGTACTCTAGTACTTTCATCATTGTATAATTAAATAAATAACCTCAAAGTATAGAATTACTAAATTTTAAATGGAAAATGATAAAACAGTATTTTTTTTTTCAGACTTGGTCACGTTACTGATTTTTTGTAACTTCGTTACGTTACTCACTACTCCAAGAAAAATTAATAACGTTACGTTACTCGTTACAGGTTTTTAAAAGTAATGATACTACGTTACTCACTACTCTTAAAAGTAGTGAAGTTACATTTAATGTTATTTAAAAAAAATTCTTATTGAATTTAAACATTTTCAAAAACGTGTTAAAAATATTGTGTTTTTTTCGATACATTATATACATTATACATGTAATACATTTTCGATACATTATAAATAGTGAGATATAAATCAAAATTATAACAGCAATTTTGAATTACTATATAATGACAAAAGCATATTCAGGAATTTAGAAACTTATCTTTAAGTGCTTGAAATATTATAAAGTATTGTCGTTACATGGTAAAAATTACTTGAAAAAGCAACGCGTTACCGTTACTCGTTACTGCTACCAAAAAGTAATGACGTTACGTTATTATTAAACAAAAACAACAGTAACAACGTTACTGCCCAAATCTTTTTTTTTTTTTTTTTTTTTTTTTTTAATGAAGAAAAAAAAGACACAGGCTAATATATATCAGTAATAATAATATGTAATTAATATTTTAGTTTGTAAGTTTGAGAAAAAAAATGGCCGTTAGGTAACGACTCTTTCAAAAGATCTGATTATGCTTGTATCCACAAATGCTCAATTTATTAAATGGCCATATTAGCTTCTCATTTATTCCTTCAGGAAGTACAGGATTTGTGAAAACCTCCACGAACGTGTATATTACATTATTTAAATTCATTACATATGTTTAAATATGTTTTTGTAAATATAACAATACAAGCAGTAAGTAATAATGGTGTTTGGTATGCTCAATTTGTTTTGAATCTCATAATGCAGAACCCATTTAAATTACCAAAATTGATTTAACTTATTTATCTAACAAACTGAATCACATGGAATAACTGTAATGAAACAAAATCGCATCAAATATTTATCATATTATCCTATGAAAATAATAAACTACTTTTATTTGAAGACATACATTAAAGTTCCTTTATAAATGAATATTAATTTTATAAAGTTTTCATAGCATTTAATATCTTGTAAATATTATCATTAGTGTTTATATCGTGTTTATTTTACGAACTTGTCAATGAATTGTGGAATCTAAGTATAAATTACATTTAAATTTTGAGAATATTAACTTACATTAAATAAAAACATTAATAATAATCCTTTAAATATTATTAGTATTACAACAGTAGCATAACTATATGTTTGTAAATTAAATTTTAGCATTCTAAATCTAACTATATTATTAACATGTACAATATTATATATAATACTATACTATTAACTTTATTATCTTTCTCTTTGCTGTTAAAATAGAGACTTAAATTTAATTAATTAAACAATGTAAGTAATACACATATACTATAATATATTTTAGAATATATTATTAAATTTTGAGACTTATATCTTTTGTTTTACAATATATTACGATCTTTGTCATGATAATGAATTTATGTAGACGTACTGTATGTAAATGAAGATTTTTGTGGGACTTAAAAAAAAAATTACATTTAGTAAGAGATAGAAAAAAAAAGTAGTAGCAAATGATCTGCAACAGCATCTCATTTCCATGGACCATTTGCTTTGTAAGTTGTAAGTTTTATCAAGCTAGGGAGAAGGAAAGAGAAGATGGCTTTTGGTTTAATTGGTGTCATCTGATTTTGCTTTGTGTCTTAAACCACAAGAACTAATTTAACACAAGAAATTACTACCCTAAACTAAAAGCTCAATCTAATTTTATTTAATATATAGGCATATATATATATATATATATATATTATAACACTAAAAAATAAAAACTATTTTGTATATTACTTGACAAAGAGAGATAATCTTTATAGTCTTATTATATTACTGTGCTGAATTGTAAAATTATAAATTTAAATTAATTTCAATGTAGAATATATTTTAATTTAATTAAAATTTGAGGTTTTATACTTAAAATTTTAAATTGTCAATTTAATTTAATTAAATATATTATGTAGATTGTCTGTTCGTTATTGTTTAAAATAAGTACAATGCTAAATTTTTAAGCTCTTGCATCATTTGTAATATGTATGAATTTCATAAATAAATAGAGTTTATATAATAATATATACATACTACGAAAGTTAAAACTAAATCATGTCAAGTTCTTTAATTACTTCAGTATTTTTATAATGATATCATCAAATGTTAAAAAAATATTTAACTTGTACGTTTGGCCTGCTTGACAGATTTCAGAGCCCCTGAAAGTTTCTCCACCAGTTGAGCATATAACACAAGCAGGTTGCATACTTACTATTTTTAGAAGGGGCGAACCCGATCAAAATGTTGTATCATTTAAAAATTTTACTTAAAGGATTGAATTATGCCAGTCAAAAAATTAATGGTTATAAAATATTAATATCAGAAATTATTAATAACTTTTAATATAAAGATATTTTATGGTATGTTTATTCTTTATAATATAAATTATTATTAGTTTCAGAGAGTAAATATAATTTTTTTGATTTAATTGACATAATTCAATCGTTAAGTAAAATTATGCATTAAATTTAAGATAATATTATAATATATATATATATATATATATATATATATATATATATATATATGTATATATATATATATATATATATATATATATATATATATATATATATATATATATATATATACATGCTATGAAAAGGTAATTTAAGATTAACTTTTAATTGTTTAAAGTTTAAAATTTCAGCAGCCACGTATGTTGGAAATTTTCTTATAATTAATTTATTATTTTACTTTAAACTCTTTTCATCTTTTTTTAAAATTTTCCTCCTTTTGTATTATTACTTTCTTTTTCTTTTAAAGTTAAGATTTATATAATTCAAATCAAAGTATTTTTTTCCCCAACCTTTCTGTTATATAATATATCTCTAGAGTGCAGAAGAAACTTGGAGAGGAGAGAGGGAGGAGGCAGAGTTTTACTTTTAAAAAAGGTACAAACATACCTAAAGCTGTAAAAGAGTAAAGTGAGTGAGAAAGAGCGAGAAAGAAAAAAGGATAGAATATAAAGGCAACCATGAGACCCCTCCAGCTATCAGTAAGAATTTATTCATGGACCCAGAAAATTTTATCTTCTAGCTATACATGTGAAAATCTCTAACATTATCTGTAGCCAATAATCTACTTTGCCATGGACATATAGTTTTATAGACAACTTTTGGCTACATCAACCATCATTTTGTTATTCAAGCCATTGGCAAATCTTTAATACAGAATTTTGAAAAGAGGAACAAATGTGTAGGATTTTGAGTATAGTAAATAGTGAATAAGTTGTAACGTGTTTAAATTTGTTATTCTTTTGTCATTTTTTTTAAGTTACATAGAATAATATACTTTATTTTACGAATGATGTTTGGGATACAGTTTTGTGGTTTGTAAACTATACATTGTCATGCCTATCAAACCTCGCTCTATAAAAAAAGGTATATATATATATATATATATATATATATATATATATATATATATATATATATATATATATATATATATATATATAATATATTAAATAAGGACGATTATTTAAGTTTTATACAACGAGTGTTTTATATTTTTGACAAACACATCTTTATAAAAATTACATGATAACACTTTAAAATGAAGTAAACAAATTATTATTATCATTATGCAACAATTAATGAATAGCCATTAAATTATATATATATATATATATATATATATATATATATATATATATATATATATATATATATATATATATATATATATATAACAATTCATAAAGTTATTATAATAATCACTTCATCCAATTTATATCAAAGTTTGTGGTGTTTGTTATTATATATAATAACATAAAGTGTTATTGCGAGCTGTCTCTCTGATTTATTCTCCAAGTACTTGTCAACCTAATTTTATTAAAACTTTTGCAAAGGAGTCAAAGTCACGTATGGTAAGCTCTCTGTGCACATGTGTGCTTTGCTGCACGAATCTCGTATGTTCACGGAGCGGACATACACTCGCTCTCAAAAACACTTTGTCAAACTTTGCTCTTTCTTTCTTTCCTTCTTTTTTTTTTATATAACGTCACATGCATTCACAATTTGCACTGCAGATGACACTCACTTCAATTCAATTTTCAATAGTTTTATGTATTTGAACATTTCATTCATTATTTGTTATAAGCTTTTAAATATAAATATAATGAAAAAAAATTAAATTTTTTAATTAAAAAAGTTGTTTTTTAATTTATTTGCTACAGTTAAAACCTCGTCACGCAGAAAAAAATATGCATTTTTTTCTTGTGTTGGTTATCTAAGTTGTATTAAATAAAAATAAAAAAGAAATTTCTACAACATACTCAAATTTACAAAATACCTAAATAATGAATATTGTGTAGCTTTGTAAACCAGAATAAGTTTAAAGATAATTTTAAAAGCTCTTTATTACGTATTTTAGCAGACAAAAATTCTAGTTTATTTTTTTAATCGTCCTTCTACATACAAGCATAAGAAAATAATTTACTATAGTAAGGTTTTATAAACAAATATTTAAAAAGATTTAAAAAAATACATCAATTTTTTAAACAAATAATAATAATAAATGGTTTTTAATAGAGACCATAAAAGGTACAAACCCACTTACATGGTGCTCTGACTTTCTTTACACAATATGCAATAATCAGAGTATTTCTTCATTACAACTAAATGTATTATAGTATAATATTTGTGAGAAATGAGTACAATCATTTATATTATAGATAACATATTTATATCACTTGTAACAGTTCTTTACTATATTTATTTTTCTCTCTATATTTTAGTTCCTTTTTTTTAGGAACTTATTGAAATACTCATCATAACAATTACAGTGATTTTTTAATGGTTTATGCATTTTAAAATTATACATTTTAAATATCTTTAAGTTGCCATTTTTTTTAATAGAAAACAGCAATAGTTCTGGTAAGGCTGGTATGGCCGAGTGGTGAAGGTAGCTGACTTGCAACTTTGTACTACTCACCGAGTATAGGTTCGAGCCACTGCTGGGTGCGTACGTGAAGTGTGAGAGCACAACACGTTGCACGATGCATGTTTACATACATACATGTTTACATGCATACATGTTTACATGCATACATGTTTACATGCATTCCATGACATCGCACAGTATTCGGGAGGTGCATGATTGATTTGATTGTGGTTGCACCGATCAGCCTGCCTAGATGTTTCCACGGTTTCTCTAGGCTGTCATGGCGAATGCCTGGCTGTGTACTAAGGCCGTGGCCGGCCCGTGTGTGCTTTTCCATTAATTGTAAAGTCCTTACCTGTCGATAAGACAATGTCTTGACTGGGACTGGGATTGGTGTATAGCACGATAACACAATATGGCAAGAATTTTTTTTAATGTATCTCTTATATTTTAAATTATTTTATAATTAAATAAAAATAAGTTTAAATTAGTTAAGTCTATTAAACTAGATTTTAATATATTTACAAATATAAATATAGTTAATCGTTCAAATAACTAAATTATAAAGAGCAATAATTAACTGATACACGTGTACTTTGATTGATTACCATGCTTTAATGTTTAAATTGAAAATGAAAATTATTAAACATTTTAGTAAAAGCCCATAGACTTTTTGTTTAAATGACTTTCATGTGTATATCGCTCCGTAAATTACACAATATTATTTCAAAACTTTAATCAATAAATCGTTATATGGTTTTTACATCAATAACAGTTAACAGTTGTAAAGTGAGACACAAAAACAAACCACAGCGTACACAACAATTTACCATTACAATATTCATTTTAAAGATAACACAGTTGTGTCAAATATATTTTTTTTATTAGAAATTTTAACTAGTGACCCGTATAGGACATACTGGTTCGTTCTCTATAAACTACACACAAAATTGAGTCAGTGCTCAGAATCTTTTTCTTTGTTAATAGTATATGATCACGACGTCACTGCATATTCATGACGTGAATTTAACTTATTACGATTTATTTAAGAGATAAAATTTCTGAAGTACTTTTTTATAGTTGAAAATTATTTTTATATTTTTCTGCATATATAAAAAGGTATCAAAAATGCTTTATTTCAGGAAAAATTTATATATTTTGCTTGTGTAAGAATTTGACTTCTAAATAAAATGAAAAGGCACCTCATGTCATTCGGACACTCTTGCCAGGCATTTACCGAGATAAAAGACGAGCCGTCTCACCTGTCGAGCATTTGAGTCGGAAGCCAAGTTTATACACAAGCAAAAAGCGTGATTTTTTTCTTAAACATTTTTGATACATTTTTTCTCGTTGAAAAATAATTATAATAATATTCATCTAATAAAACGTACAAAGGGAAATTTATTACTGAAATAAATCATAAGTAAGAGTCAAAATACACGTCGTGAAGAGGTAGTGACGAAGTGATCAGAGGTTTTAACAAAGGAAAAATTTCGAAGATAACTCAAGAGTTGTGTGTAGTTTATAGAACCAACTACTTTTGGTCATGATACACTGGACCGCGATAATATATTTTACCAGTCAAAACCTCGCGCTGAATTTCAAATGTTATTCACACGCACTGGATTTAAATGGTAAAATATATTATCGCGGTTCTGAGTACATACTAAAATAGTTCGGAAAAGTTCTAGAACATGACCCATGTATCGTCCTCAAATAATTGAATGCGTTATAATGAAAAAAAATATATTAAAAATATTTTCCTTTCTATGCCATATTGTAACAAAAAAAACTTTGATGTACAGTAGTAACAATTTTAGTTATTAACATAATATTATACAAAAAAAAATATACGACAAGAAATAAATTCAAAATTGTCAACTTTTGCACTAATAGTCTTCTTTCATGTGACAGTAATATTCATATGATGAAATGATATATTTATTTTTTTTTGTTTTACTATATATTTTATATAGAAAGGTATAGTGTCATTGTGAGTAATATTTTATTTTGATAAAATATTCCGTAAAAATAAAATTATTCCATAGGGTTTCCTAACGGGGAAAAAGCTGTACACATGAGACAATAATATAACCATGTTTTATAATTTTAAATTTTGATGAACAAAAACATGCTCACAAACGTGTGGGTATGTTAAACAAAAAAACTCACTGTTTCGTGTGTATGTGTTAGTGTATGTTGACTATAAATGTAATTCTTTGTGAGTTTTTTTTTTCAATGTAACCCTTAGAGTATTTTACAATTTTAGCATGGACAAAAGATCTAAATTTGTTTATTATATTTCATTCAAAAACTGCACAGTTATCACTAATTTTGTATAGGCCTATGGACTAAATTGTGTTATTTTAAAAATTATTCATAAAAAGAAGAAAAAAATGGAATTACGTTTTTTTAAGTTTTTAGAACCGCCAAGAACCGGTACTTAAAAGCATATATAAAACCTTGAACTAAAAATATGTCTAGTAACCTAACATACCTAAATATCAACGTTGATTTGGACGGACTCATTGATTTCTAATTTATTTTACATTCACAAAATGTCAGCTGCAGGTTTATGACGTCACAGCTCGTTTGTTACTGCACGCGTGGACCAGGCAAGCTGTGACGTCATAAACCTGCATCTGACATTTTGTTAATGGAAAATAAATTAGAAATCAACGACTCCGATCAAATTAACGTTGATATTTAGGTATATTTGGATATTAGACATGTTTTTTGTTCAATGTGTTCTATATATACGCCTTTAAGAACCTCATGGTTTTTCAAACCTTTGTTTTCTACGCGTTTTTCTCTAAATTGATCCAATACAAAGAAAATATTTAATAAACGATTGGTTAATACAAATATATATATATATATATATATATATATATATATATATATATATATATATATATATATATATATATATATTATATTTAAATTGAAAAATGAAAAAAGCAATAACACGCTAAAGCAATATTTATGTTGATGAACTGCTACGATAAATATTGATGTTATTTTTGTTTTTAAATTAATTTTTAAAATAAAAAAATGCATTTTTTATAATTTATTTCAACTTTCTATAATAACATCAAAGAACAATATTAAGGCTTTGTGAGAGCTTGACAACCCTATTTTACAACAAGCACAGAGAAAAATACTTAATTATACAACATAAAGCAACGTAAAAGTATATAATGAGTTGCAAATAGAGTAAAAATATGAACTTGTTATGCTGTAAAATGCAACTATAGACATCACATAAAAACAAATAATAAAAATATATAAAAATATATGTGCTTTACAAATATAGCTTTAAATAAAATATTAAAAGATTAAAATTTTTATGTTGTATAAATTCAAAACATGCATTTCATTGACAGCATTAGACATTTGTTAATGCAAGTCATTAAATGTGATAATAATTCACTATAAAGTGACTTGACGTAAGCAAAAATAAATAAACAAATAAATAAATGATTTCTTTTGTAAAATAATTGATTTTTATCTTATACAAAGAATAAAAGTTTAGTTAAGTTGTTGATAGTATACAATGTAGATAAATTGGTGCTACTTTTGTTTATATTGATTACATTTCTTATTATTTCCTTTTACCATTTCCACCTGACATACCAATACCAATCCATCATTTGAAAGAAAAAAATACATGTTATAAAAAAGGAAACTGAGAAGAAAAATTCTCTTCAATATTTCTATGACACATTTTTTTATTGTAATCATTTTTTTAAAAGACAAATTCAACTTGTTGCTATATTTTTTTCTAAAAGTTTGAATTTTAATTTTTTTTTGTTACTTTGTTTATTAAAAGTAAAAAAATAAAAAACATTAATAAATCATTTTTTTAAATATTTTATTCTCGTATATGTATATAAAATATAACTGTATATTTTTAGTTAAAAAAATGTAACAACAAGAGAGAGAAAAGAGAATTTTTGAAAAGGAGAGAATAATCTTTTTTTGATGCTATCATGTGTTAACAATTACTTCTCATTAATGACGTTCAAGATGCCGGCCACGCGGGGGTTGCTACCTTAATTACACTTCGATCTCGTGATGTATTACCTTAATAATATATAACATTAGCTCTACACAAAAAAAAATAAGGGGGAGGGAGAGGATGAAAAAAAAAAAAAAAGCAAGAATAAGGGTAAAAAAAGAAAGATGTTTGAAAAGCATCCCCTTCTGGCTCTCTATATAAGAAAAGGTACCAACATTTACCTTTATATTTCTTATATTTATATTCTACTAATGTCTATAAGAAGAATATAGGATCATTTTGATTACAAAGCGTTAAAGGCGATCTTATGTAATTAAAAGTAGAATAAAAAGACTATTTTCAACATGATGTTTGTTGTGTTTTAAATGTCCTCTTGTTATTATGGTATAAGTATACATATATATATATATATTATATTGTGTATGTGGCTTTGGGCAAATGGGAAAAAGACGAGAGTTTTTGGTGTTGTAACAGATGGCTGTACTGAAACCATCTATGATGCTCTCTCTCTCTCTCTCTCTCTCTCTCTCTCTCTCTCTCCAGTAAACTTTCAGATACGAGTCATTAGTGTGAACACATACGTTGGCAACGCTTTGCGCCTCCCGGACAGGACTCTCTCTCTCTTCCTCTCTCTTTCTCTCTCTCTCTCTCTCTCCCGCCCGCTCTCTCACTCTTTCTAAAACGTGATCGGAATTGTCTCTGTAAGCCACAGAAAACTAAAAGATGCCACACTCAAATGAACATCATGTACAGACAAAAAAGAAGAGAGAGAGAGAGAGAGAGAGAGAGAGAGAGAGAGGAAGGAACTAATAAAAAAAAAAGTTAAACAATGGACACAGAAAAAATATTGTCACTACAATAGAAAAAAAAGTTTGTTAACTGTATTGTTATTTCTTATATAAAAGAGACTACAAAAAATGAAACTGCTTTGATGTGTTTTAGATTAACAATATATATCATCGTAAGAGTCAACAATTTTTTTATGCTGACTTTTTTTTTATGTTGAAATTCATATAACAAATGACTACAAATTTCATCAATAAAAAAGCAATCCCTCCTCCCCCCCTTTTTTGTAATTAACTAGCTTATTTGATGTAAAATGTTGATGTAAAATATTTTCAGGCTGAAACATGTTGCATAGTTTAATTTAAGTATAATTTCTTTGGTGATAATATGCTCTTTCATATTACGTAGATTTTACAATGATCGTACGTAAGGTTCGTACTAAATCGACACATTTTTTTATTGAAACAATAGAATTATATGAATTTACGCAGAATTCATAGAATCTAGCTTCAAGTTCATCGTTTAAAATAAAAAAGCTTAATGTTAAAATAAATATATATTATAATCAAAATATGTATCAAAAATTAATTTGTGATAAGCCACGTGATGATGAGTGTGCTTTATTTCACTCTTTATTGCATAAAAGTGAGACTTTTTTGTTTTAAAAATATTTAATTAAAATTTAAAAAAAAAACTGTTTAACAATAAGGATACAAATCAAACAATTATATAAATAAAAGTAAGATTGGATTAATTTAATTGAACCTAATGATATTGAAATAAAAATTTATTAGTAATAAAATTAAAAATTAGAAACAATAGTTACTATTCTGTTTCTTTTACAAAACGTATGAAAGATAGAATATATACAAAGAAAATTTAATTATTTTTATTTTTTCAATAGAAAATGATTTTTTTTTTTACTACAAATTGAGATAAAACATTTCATTTAGTAAATGAAGCACGTATTTTTTTATATTCATTAGAATAAGACAAAATAAAATCGTTTTAAAGACTTTTAATATAATTTTATATCATTGAGAATCCCCTTTTTTTTATTCTTTTTTTTCTTTTCTTAATCAAAGAAACAAAAATCACTAACTTTTTCAATTCTTGTTACGACTTTAAACTTCTTCTTCTTCTTCTTCTTCTTTTTTTTTTTTTTTTTTTTTTTTTTTTTTTTTTTCCAAATGCTATTGTAACTTGAATTAAACTAAAATTCCATGAAAGAAAACTATTTGATTACATGATATTGTAATAACGTTACTTTTTACTTTTAGTGATTTTTTTTCCCATTCAGTTTTATAAATGATATATTTTTTGTTGAAAAATTATTTCTTTCTACAAGTGTACGTACATGGAAAACATTTCCAGTTTTAAGTGGTGTTGCTTTATTTTCAAAAGTTGTTTAGATTCTTGACGTTATATATAATTCAAGTAAGCGTATATTTTGTATTCAAATACAAAAAAAAAAGTAATACAAAATGAAAAAAATAAATTATTGTCGCATGCCTTTTAGCATTTTAAATTGTAAAAAAAGGAGCTAAAATAAAACTCTAAAATTATAGTGGAAATTATATTTCATAATATATTTTAAAGTTGAGTAATTTTATTACTTTATAATTTTGTTTCTGTAATAAACACAGATATTATGGTATTAAAGGAATATCTAAAAAGTTGTAAGTGTAAACAAATTATTGGATAGTATATTATATATTTTTAAAGTTGCTACATAAAGTTTTGTAAGGCATTGTTAACAATAATGGAACCAAAACGATTTTGAATTTAAAATACAGTATGCATTATGTCAGAGACAGATATATTGCAGATATTATCCAAATAATATTACTATAAATTCTACAGAACTACTTATTCATAAAAAATTAACAAAATTTTTATTTTGTGTCTTTTTTTTTTTTTTTTTTTTTTTTTAAAGATTTATAAAGTAAATATAGTGATAAGTAAACAACATGAATAAAAAGTTGAACGTATTTCTTTTTCGTCCCTAGTGTCTCTTGAATCTTTTCAACTACACAACTTAAAGGTATATACTATACGTGTGGTATGGTGTGCTTAGGTCATGTTATTGAGAGGTGAAAGTTCATTGAACACGAACACATATTAGGTCCTTACAGGCTTACACAACTGCACTTTTTAGGTACTCCACATATATTTTTTAAGATATTATCATTTTTTATGAGTAAATCAGAAACTTGGAAACGTTCAGAAATGGTAAACTGTTTGAAGTTATAAAAAGAGTTACATTTTCCTTTGAAATTATGACAAAAAAGTAGATAAAAAAATATGAAGAAAAAAAAATTCTTTCATATTTTTCTTTATGTAAATTAAGACTTACTGTGTGACATAGTAACAGAGCCATCTACTTGCCACATTACTTGTTTTCTGTCTAGACTTCATATTTATAGTATTAAGTTCACAAGAACATGAATTAGAACTTATAAACTATTATATTATAATATATGCTTTGAAATGTATTGGTTTAAGTTTCTCAAAACTAATGCAATAAATTTTATTAGAAATTGTACTATAAATCTATAGTATACATAGAATTAGATTAGAACATAAAAAAAAAGAATATATGTAAAAACATTAATAGTACTTTACTTAGAAATAAACTTTGTTAAATAAGAAACTGGTATTATTAGGTATTAGATGAAATTAAGAAAATTAAAATGTTTTTTTTATTGATTATATTTTTGTTTTTTTCTTATTGGTTTAAAAATTACTATCCCAACCCCCAATGAAGCTTATAGCTCACTAGCTGTTCATGCAATTCTTAAATACGATTATAATGAGCGTATGAATAGTTATCTATCTATTCAGGGACAGCAGTGCAAGGGACTCTTAATATGCAATGGCTTACATGAAGTGAAATATTTGCGGCCTTTATAAGAAATACCCCTACATAACTTTTAGAATATTTTGGAACTGATTGATATGAGAGTTTATAGATTTACTGGTTCCAGTAAACAAAGTAATAAGAAAGTTGCAAAATTAACACAATTTTTTTAGTGTTGGTCTTGGGCGATCTTTCAAATTATCATATTTTTTCTTATTTAATGTAAAAGGGTGAAAATAATTATAGAATTATTTCTATGTGTATCTTTATTGTTTATTTAATTATTGAGACAATCAAAATATAGATTTATTTATATAAATGATTAAACTTTTTTTTTTTTTTTTTTTTTTTTTGAAAAAGTGATTACAAAGCACGTAAACGAAACAGTTTCTCAAAACAAAGAATAGTAGAAAAATCTCAGTTAAAAAAAATATATATAACGATACAAATATAAGAAGTTGTTTGATATAATTTCATTTCTTTAGTAATTACAAAAACTCGAAAGTCTAAAACAAAAGACAAAAGAAAAAGTTTTATATGACTTTCAAAAAGTTTTGAAACAAAAAGTTTGGAAAGAGCACAGTTCAGTCATTAAAATTATTACTATCACTGTTGTATATTTTTTCTTATAGCACACATCAAAGCTAATCTAATTATTAAATTAATTTAAAATGAAAAAAAAAAGAAGTTTAATTAATAAAATTGCTAATTAGATTTATAAATATTAATATAAGTGAACGAACACAAAAGTAGAGAATTACTTAATATTTAACTTTTTATTTTATTTTTGGTCTTTATTTTTCATACAGGTTTATAAAATTCTCTTATTAATAAAATAAAATGAAAATATTTCAATTTCAAAAAAAATCAATTTAAAAAATAAAAATTCGTAACAAACTTGTCTGGATGGCAATTTGTAAAGATATCGTGAAAGTTAAACAGTACGCAAGAAAAAAAAATTTAGATCAATCAAAGTCAAACTTGATTAAATAAGTCAACGAATAAAAAATTCTAAATAACAACATTATTTAATCAAGTAAAATGTCTTTAAAAAAAAGTATAAAATAAGATTTAAAATAAATATTTATATACGTGTTTCTCGTTTACGTACACTTACGGCAAAAAGAAAAAAAAGTCCACCCTGCATCTCACAATACACGAACTAGTATTGTCTGGATAATACAGCATCTGAAAAACACACACACATAATCTTAAATTATATATACGTATTTCTTATATAAGTACTAGTACACTTACGGCTCTTTAGAAATATCCATAATTGCAACTTGTATAATATATACACAAACTGGATTGTCTAGATAATATAGCAATTAAAAAAAAATTGTACATGTATTTAAGCTTATTAAATGGGAACTTATTACTTTGACAATTTTATAGTATTACAGAATTAAGTCTAAAATATAAACAGAGAGTACTTAAAAACAACAAGACGTATTTAATTTGCTGTAAAGTTGTGCGTGCATGGTCTTAGACTTGAGATAAAGATCACATGAAAACACTTTAAAGTAATGATTGTGTGTGTGTGTGTGTTTGTGTGTGTGTGTGTGTGTGTGTGTGTGTGTGTGTGTGTGTGTGTGTGTGTGTGTTTGTTGTATGTGTGTGTGTGTGTTGTATGTGTGTGTGTTTGTGAAAGAGAGAGAGAGAGAGAGAAACAAGTAAATATAAAATATAGTTCTCGTAACGTCACGTAATTTTGTCACATGATTTCAAAATAGTATATTCCTATTTAATATGTGGTTTCATTCATTCATATATTTATTTATTTATTAACGTCGTTTTATTGGGCAAAATCAGGTTACAGACCTTTCAATTTAACCCAACTGTTTAACAGTACAGTCAGTTACAAACTTTATACAAATTCTTAAATTCATAAAATGTGATATAAGTTTAAATAATTTTAAATATTGTGTTATATGTAGCTTATTATACATTAGAATTTTTCATATGTATTTCAAAATATACAATTGATTTATATTATATAAAGATCATTAAAAATCTAAACTTTTTGTTTTGATTTCTTACTTTGCCGCATATACGTAGATTACTCATTAGAATGACACTCATAGTCGAGCGAAGACGGAATGAAAAATCAAAACAGACGTTTTAAGTAAATATCCCGAGACTGATTTAAAGAGTGACAGTAAATAGTGAAGTATAAAAGGATGTTCAGGAGTTGGATCTAACTTGTAAGTGTGACACGAGGGTCAACACGAAGGAAGCGGCTGTGGTCTGAAAAAGTAACCGCTTCGTCATTCACCTGAAATGATGAATGGAAACCGCATAAAATCTCCATCCTAGTCAGCCGACGAGAGATTCTCAAGCTTTATCAAGTTATTCCGAACTTAAAAATATTAAAATATTTGGAACCCTTTTCACCTCTCATATCTGTTTGTGTATGCATATTATACTACTTGTTAGCATTAAATTATTGCCTTATATTAGAATAAAAATTTGCCAAAGAATTTTCATAAAAAGTTGAACTTGTAAATTCGTGAGCTTTAAAGTCTGCAGTTTGAAGAAAAGAAAAATTCACACTCCAACATTTTTATATTGACTTGATATCATAAAGTATATTACATTAAAAATTTTAGAAGGAAAAGGAAAATTTAAAAATGCACATGAAAAAAAACTTGTAAAACACTGTTTGTGTGACAAATAAACAAATCGTAAAATTTTTAACATTAATAAAAAATTTTAAATTAAATTTTTCAATTGACTAGTAGATAATTTTTTATACTTTTTACCTTATATATATATTTTTTTTTTCTTTCAAAGAGAAAAAAAGTTTTTAACACACTTTTCAATATTTTACTTTGTACGGTATTCTTTGAACGTAAGAAAATTTATTACAGATGTGTTGTAAAGTTTACTGCGTGGCTCCTTAAAACTCGTAACGCAGCTGCTATAAGTTTTTAACTAGTTAAGGATAAAAAAAAAAAAAAAAAAAAAAAAAAAGTAAGGAGGAAAAAATCTATTTGAACTTCGACATTTTCGTAAGTTACTTTAAAACAAAAAAAGTCACTACTAAAGGTTTATAAACTTAATTAGCAATAATCACGTACATGTATAATTTAATTACTATTTTCCTTTTTAGTACATAAGTATGTATTATATATTACTATATATTATGTTTGTTTTTTTAATTTAATAATATTTATAATTTGTATACATGAATTGTATTCAACGAGAAAGTAAAATTAAATTATCTGCAGTGTTTGTATTCAATATAATTATAAATTATATTTTCTTCTTAATGTATATTTATTAAATTAAATGTTCTAATTTCCTACTTTTTTGTTTTGTGAATTAGTGTCATTCTATTTTATATTAATTACTTTGGATTAATTCAATTTTTAAAACAGATATAATGATAAAATCATTAATTAGTAATGCCATATAGTATAAGCTGAATTTGTTGAATAATGTTTAACTCGTCGTGTTCTATAAAGGATTGAATGATATGAAAAGATCTTTGAAGTAAAGTATAGAATAGATACACTTTATTTTTTAAAATGAAGTTGTCACAAAGTTATCTGTTTCAAAGCTAGTAAAAATACATAAATGAAATTCTATGTTTTGTAAATAAAAATAATATCTATAAAATAAATTTATTTATAAAAGTGTATCTTCATTACAAATACTAATTAATAATAATAAGAAGAAAAAAAGGTGCAATCAAAGTTCCCATCACCTGAACTAAACACACAAAAACATTTCTAGGAGTGAAAATAATAATAATGGTATAAATAACAACTATATATATAGGCACTAAAAATAAATATAATAATAATATTTTTTTTTTGGAGGCCAAAAAGGGTACATACCCACTTACATGATCCTCTGGCTCTTCTTCTTCTTTTTTATTTTTTTAAACATTAATCACTTGTCAGAGTATTTCATTATTTTAGTATCATAAAATAATGCAATTATAAATTTTCATTAGATAATTATAACAAATAAATTTTACTATACAAATTTTAACTAAATAAAGAATAAGTACATTTATAACATTTATTTTTTACTATTTAAAATTTAGTGAAATAATATACAGAGTACATTAATATATTGCTTAATTAGTTCATTACAAATTTATACATATTATTTATATTAAAAATATTAATTTTTCTGTAACGAAAAATAGTGATATTTCAGATAGACCTTTAATATGCACATATCTTTTAAATAATGAATATATATGTATATATGTATGTATATATACATAATATATATATATATATATATATATATATATATATATATATATATATATATATCTAAGATGCTTGACTATAATGTTTATTTTACTGATAATAGTTCCTATATTTGTTTTACTATTTTGTATTTACAGCTCTCTAACTTTGATTCCAATAAATATTTGCTCTTTGTAAGTTCGTAAATTATAGCAAGCAGTTTGCTTATCTTTGCATTACTTGTGACTGTAAATCATTAATTAATTCTATTTATCTCTGTCATTAATTATGATGACGCATCAATCTATTATATAATATAATTGATTAAGTGCCAAAAATTGTTATACAGAACGAAAATTTAATTTACAATATTGCTTTCATTATAAGTGACAATGAATACAATATTGCATTGTTATAATTTTTCTTTAGTATAAATTTTCTTGTTATTTGTAAAAGAGAGACAAAAAATAATAATTAATGATATCTTATTTATTAGAAAACCACAATACAATACAAAAAAAAAATCCCCTTCTCTTGGTATTTGTTTTTAAACGCATAGAGAAATCAAGATGTGTTCAATATATATAAGCCCCGCTGTTTCTTTTGGAAATAACTAGCAATCACAATAAAGAAAGATGAGGGAGAGACAGTTAGGGAGAGTGGGTGAAAGAAAGAAGGAGGCGAATTCATCAAAGCTTTCCCTTCAACTTGGCTTCTTGAATCTCTCTCTCTCTCTCTCTCTCTCTCTCTCTCTCTCTCTCTTAACGCACGACTGCACTGCTTTCAGGAGAGAGAGAGAGAGAGAGAGAGAGAGAGAGAGAGAGAGAGAGAGAGAGAGAGAGAGAGAGAGAGAGAGAGAGAGAGAGAGAGAGAGAGAGAGAGAGAGAGAGAAGGAGCTGGAGGAGGAGGAGGAGAGGGTACGAGGCTTGAAATGTCACCCAGGAAAATCAGGAAAGCAATCAAAGGCAAACCAAACCAATTACTTGAACCTTTACGTTTGTATCTTTATCTCTTCAAATTTGAAATGGTGAAAATTGAAAAACATCAAACAAACGAAGCAAGCCAAACTCTTCTCTTTTTTTCCCACTGAAATTAATGATTTTTTAAAATATATATTACATAGTTCTAAAATTTTAATACCACATTTTTATGCTTGGATGAAAAGTAAATAAAATAATAATTTTATATTTTAATGTTTTTCAATATAAAACTTATATAGAATTAAAATATATATTTTTTAAAATTAATTAATGTACCTACCACTATGTATATATACTATTAATTGAACTAACATAAGGGGGTGGGGAGAGAGCTAGAACTAAAATCCAAAGTTATGTTGGTTTAACAAGCAAATTGGCTGTTCAGTGTTGGGAAAAGAGGAGAAAAAAATGCCTTCGCTTTTTGTTAATAATGTAACGTATTTGTGTATAAAAATGTTAAAAGAATAATTAATAAAATTGTTAGCATTTTTATCATCGCCTTTTTACTATATTCATGAGGAAATAAAAATTGATCGAAATGTTTCAAACGTATTTCACGGATACAATTTATAATTATTTCATTTGATTTAAAAATATACCATAATACACTATACTTCAGTTGTAAATGTAAAAAATAATAGATAGGTAACATCTGAATTTATAAAATAACAATGTAATAATTTTAAATAGAATAAGTTTATAGAATTACAGATGAAAACATATAAAAAGAAAGAAATAACAATGGTTTATATAAAGAACTTTTTTTTCTATTATTATTATTTTTTGTCATTTGAGAAATTTAAATCTTTACTTAGTAACTACGACATATAATTGACTTGGCCTCAACGTGTTTTGAAACGTGTTTAAGTGAGCGCTAGTCTAAAGAGCATAACGAGAGAACACGTTTGTTTCTATACTTATCTATCTTGAGAAGAGAGAGAGAGTACACACAAATGAATGACGACTATGACGTGACCATTGAGGTCAACTGACTCTGTCTGTAAGATTTGTACTCTAAACAAACTTCTGCTTTTCTATACTATCTCTCTTCTCTCAAGCATGTAGCATAAACTTCATTGTTTCATTTACTTCTAAATTTAAGTTTAGTAAGTTTATCTTTAGAATTGCAATTCTCAAGTATAATATTTTAAGATAAATATAAATTTACTTGGACTTAAATAAAATATCAATTGAATATACGTTGATGTATTCTATTTTTTTAAACATTAAAATAATTGAGGAATAGAATATCAAGAAATACCATATTTATTTTAAAATAAGAAACTTGTTTTTAAAAAATGTTTGGGAAGGAAAAATATTTGAAAAAAAAAATATATATTATTATTATTTTGCTCACCAAAGTTCTATAAACTATACATTTCTTCATTAATTTATAGCTATGAAATTAGTAAGTGAATGGACAAAATTAAGGTGTAACTTTTTGAGTAAATTATTTTAAAGCATTCCCTCCATCCAATCCCTCAAAGACTCTAATATTGAAAATTAATATTTGTACTGCATACTTTTTATGAAAATAAAAATACTAACACCAGCACTCTAATAATTAAAATAAGACTGAAATGAAATGGTTTAGGTGTAAGAGTGGGCCAGACATTTGTCAGGCTGAACCCCTTGCTCTTTTATTTATTATTTTTTTAAATATATATAAATGTATATTTATTTTATTTTTGCGTTCACTTATTTCTATATAATAAAACGTGACGCAAAGTGAATGTTAAAAAATTAAAAATATACTCAATTTATATATAATTAATAATTACAATATTGCAAAATATCCTTGAAATATATTATATATATAAATATAAATAACAATATATATATGCTTAAATATAAATATTTAAATTAATCAATGTATTTAAACATTATTAACAATTTATTGTTATTGAGAGGCCAAAAAAGGTATACACCCCCTTACATATTTCGAATATATATAATTATTTTTTTCAGAACTTTACAATATAACGAGGTTTTGAACATTTATTAAATTTTTTTTTGTTTGTTGATATATAAGTAAATATTTAGATCGCAGACGTTTATTAATGATTATAAAACTTCCCAAATATGATATAAGAATTTGGTTTATTTTATTACTTACAACAAACAAAATTATCTATATTTATACAAAATGTAAAGTATTTAAATATTACGTCAGTATTTGTAAGAAATTTCATAGATTTCAATAAAAAAAATATATATTTACTAAAACTTTCTTATTGCTAAAATTTGTTATTATTATTTTTTATTTATGATGATTTTTTTTTATTTATAATATATTTAAAACAAATTAATACTAAAATTGTGCTTCTAAAACTCTAAACCAATTAAATTTTAAAATAAGAGAGGGTTAAAACC
Organism: Ecdyonurus torrentis; assembly: GCA_949318235.1. Lineage (NCBI taxonomy): Eukaryota > Metazoa > Arthropoda > Insecta > Ephemeroptera > Heptageniidae > Ecdyonurus > Ecdyonurus torrentis. The sequence continues at coordinate 32,623,165 of OX439131.1, read as the reverse complement.
CGTTTTTATAATCCTTTAGTTAGTTTGCAGGGATAAAAATAAATACCCTGCTTTTGAAAAGTAATACAATGCAAAGTGGATGTTTCCGAGTATATTTAGGGGGGAAATTATCACATTATCACGTACTGATTTTATCAAGTCATTATAGATTATAATTTAGTAAAATGCAATTTTTCTTTTGTTAAGTTCTATTATAATAAAGATTAAATGATATTAAGTTTATGCTCTTGTGTTATTTATTACTAATAATGATAATAATAATATAGAAATTACTATTAAATATAAATTTACTAATTTTACTGCATAAAATTACTAAGTTGGTGTATAATTATTTTCGTAAATAACCTTTTAAATTAATATTTTAAATTGGTTCAATGCACAAAATTACAAAATTCATAATTTAAAGTCGTAGAACACCTTTAAACTAAAAGAAACATGCCTAATATCCTAACATACCTAAAAATCAAGGTTGATTTGACCTGAGTCATTGATATTGGAGTCATTGGAGTCATTGATATTGAGTAATTTATTTTCCATTCATAAAATGGCAGATGCGGGTATATGACGTCACAGCTCACCTGTTTTTGCGCACGTGGACCAGTGAGCTGTGACGTCATAAACCCGCAGCTGCAATTTCATGAATGGAAAATAAATGAGAAATCAATGACTCCAGTCAAATCAAAGTTGATATTT
>OX439131.1:31984822-31987322 GCA_949318235.1 Ecdyonurus torrentis | reverse complement strand
TGAAAAAGTACTTTTTATAACAGTTGAATAATTTACATTTAAATTAGAATATTTTATTATACGTATATGAAAAAAGTATGAAGTTTTTTTCCTAGCAAATTTTATTTTGCGCTACAAAAATCGATTTTTTTTTTATAACAAATCATTTTTGCGTTAGAGTGAATAAAAGTTGACCTAAATTATTAAATATAATGCTAGATTGTTTTTATTATTAATATTATTATTTTTGTAGTAAATGTTGTAATTGAATTGATATCCTCTTATTTTTTTAATGATTACATGAAACGTTGATCAAATATTCATTATGAGTAAAAGTTTTAGTAAAGTTCTTTAACCGAACTTGACATTGTGGTTTTAGAAAGTTACATGAATACTAGAATCTTTTTCTTCCATTTAAGTGCGCTCTAACAGATCCATCTTAAATTAATGAAACAAGTAAGTTAATTAAAAAGCATGCAGTTCTCTAAATAATTGGCTGTGTATTTGATTACTTTTGAATCATTTTATTATATGTTCTAACAAAGGGTGATTTCATTCTTGTTAAAGTCGACGTCATAAGTGAGTACTAAATAGCATTAACCGGTATAGGAAAATTGCACATTTTGCCAGTTTAAAAATACTTCACAATTTTTTGGAGAGCATTGATGCTGTTAGCAAGTTGAATTAGTACCTCAAGTATGCAAGAAATAATAATGATCAGAAAATAGCTAATTTTTCAAAGAAAATAGCCAAAAACTACGTTTGTCCTATGCTGAGCAATGTTATTCATTGCTCAAGAAGAGCTTCGAAAAGCATTTAGAATGAAGTCATGCGTACACACCCTATATTTTAAACTTTTGGGAACTGTTTATTTATTGACTATAATAAAGAAACAACTGTTTTGAGGCTGACTTTAAGCGATTACAGTCACATCCGCTTCCGTTTCTTACTTACTACGCATGTGCAGTACGTCGAAATGGAAGTGGATGTTAAAGCATACTATATGTATGGCTTCTCCTACAAGCAAGATGGCCGATTTTTTTTCCATAGTTATAAAAAAAAATAACGTTAAAAACCTCAAAATTACATGTGTTGTTATGGATAAAGGTTCCTAAAAACCTTTTCGTTGTTGATCCGTTGCTAAGATTTATTCTTATGGGTCGATCTTGCTTATAGTAGGAACGACCATTAATATAGTTTGCTTTAGTGGATGTAAGCGAAATCACTGAAAGTCGGCCTCGAAGTACATAGTTGTTCTTTTATTAGTCAATATGAAGGGGGGGAAAGTTAGCATCTATTGAAAGTAGTAGTACTTTAGTAGTTGCATCTACTAATGTTAGTTATCTATTGAAATTCCAATTTAAAATGCAGGTAAATGTGAAACATATCTTACTATTAGTTTTATTTATAGTGGCTCTCATTATAAAAACGTAATTAAATTAAAAAGAACTGAGGTTAAAGTTAGAGTGTTCCTAATTGAGATAAACACGTTGTTTTGTACAGTATATATTTAGATGAATTCAAAGTTATCTAGCATATAAAACTTATAAGATAGGAAGTATTAAAATATCTAATTGCACGACTTTTGAAATTATTTCTCCATTGTTGCAAATTTTGTGAACGCTGTTTTTTTATGTGACCTTTAAGCTTAAAAAAAAATATTGAAATCTCAACAAAGGCATTTGAAATACTCATAAAATATTTGTAACGGTCTTAATAATTTTCTTTTAATACTTGAAGAGAGCTATGTTGTTAAAAATAAAATCAAAGCTTTCAATTTCAAGAGTCGTCACTTTCTTAAGCTTGATGGTAACAATATTTTGTGCGAGCTTTTTTCATAAATATAAATACTTTTAGCTTGTTAATTAAAAAATTTCTAATTAAAATCTTATCTGTATAATACTTACGATTTTTTTTAGAAAAATATATTAATCTACATGTTTTTAATAATGATGATATATCTGCAAAGCATATATTTTTAAATGCCGTATTTTATCAATAAAATATGTAAAAAGTCAAAAAAAGAAAAAGGAAAAAAAAAAAAAAAAAAAGCTTTGAGACTTTTGAAAGAGAATTTTGTTTCATGTAGACTACTGTAGAACTCAAAGGCTATTTAATATTCATGATAATGCGCAAATTTGAACAACATTAATCTTGCATTACTCTCAAAGCACTGAAATAATAATATCTTTAAAAAACATATTCAATCTTTATGTTTTTTTATATAATATATTTATAATTTCTTATTCAATTTTAAATGAATTATTGATATTAAGATAATTTAATTTTTTTTTTTTATAAATGTATTTTCTACAGAGAAAAGTATTTTCTGAATCATAGCCAAATCGTTTTTGGTTGTGAAGCCAAGAAAAACATCATAGCAAAAGGCTTGAATTTTACAGGAGGAAAAGAGAGAGGATTGAGAGGGAAAGAAGGATGAGGGGGGATCGGAAAAGCAAACGCTCCGCTCGAGGTAATGATTCGGGATAAGGCTGCCTGACTTTTGGTTGCTTGCTTTCGT
>OX439131.1:31816903-31984622 GCA_949318235.1 Ecdyonurus torrentis | reverse complement strand
GTGTAGGATACGAGGTTTTTTAGGAAGTGGAGGAAGAGAGAGAGAGAGAGAGAGAGAGAGAGAGAGAGAGAGAGAGAGAGAGAGAGAGAGAGAGAGAGAGAGAGAGAGAGAGAGAGAGAGAGAGAGAGAGAGAGAGAGAGAGAGAGAGAGAGAGAGAGAGAGAGAGAGAGAGAGAGAGAGAGAGAGAGAGAGAGAGTAAAAGAAGCGTTAAGATAGATGCTCCGTGTAGAGAGAAACAGTGAGCGATGAGAGAGAGTAAAAGGTTCATCCTCGAAGAACTCGTCATCTCTTGTCCATTCTCCTGCAAGGGTTGGGGGAGTTTTGGGGGTTCGAGGTGGGGTGGGGGAGAGGACTGCCAATTAACCAGTTACTTGGCAATCTCCCAGCCCGCCAGTTTCAACTAGCCGACACAAGCAGGCAAGCAATCCCTCTAAAACTCTCTCTCTCTCTCTCTCTTTCATACTTAAAACTCTATAAATATACGTTATCACACACGTTTAACAAGCCTTTTTGATACTCCAAAACTAGTTTAATAAATCCGCCGCGTATCAAATGAGAAAGAGTCTTTGAAAGCAATTAATTATTATAGCATTAAATTTATATTTCAATATAATTATATTATTATATCATGAACTTTTTTCTATGTTGTTATATCGTATGGCTTTTAAAATAAGCTTTTCAGTACAATTATAATGAATTAAAAAGAAAAAAAACTTTTTTTTTTTTACTCATATATGTCATGTTTAGCTTATAATATAAATGAGCACTTGAGATTTTTAAAAAATATAAATTATTATATATTTATATACGGGTAGTTTCACTATTATAACATGCGAGCAATTCAAGAAAACTTATGATTGCAAACTCTCTCTCTCTCTCTCTCTCTCTCTCTCTCTCTCTCTCTCTCTCTCTCTCTCTCTCTCTCTCTCTCTCTCTCTCTCTCTCTCTCTCTCTCTCTCACTCACTCACCTCTCAAGCTATACTGTATATTTGCGGAATACGTCTGTGTCACATATTTGGTAAGCAAATGTTATATATTATATAGTTTTAATGAATTCATATTTTTTCAAAATTACGCAAATATATTAATCAGAACATCAACAAAACTATTACAATATTAGTTAATAAAAAAAATGACGATAATTATAAAGTCTCAGAGTTTTATACTATCCACAATTTTAAAATTTATGGACTTGTAAAATAATATAACATACAATATAGAATAGAGCACTTGTGTAATATTTCTTGACCACCATGACTATATAAAAATACAATTTAAAAACCTGAAGTTCTGTGCAATCTTTAACTTTTTGAATATCTTTTTTTAAATAAAGGTAGTAGACGTTTATGAATACCTTGAGGCACAACTGGAATACACAAAAAATGTTAATAAGCTGCATCATTGTATAATGTAAGGTGTATATTATGATATTTTGCTACTTTAATCAAGCTTTACGTTCCTCTTTAACCGTTGCAAGCGGTAACAATATGGTTATCACAAAGTATATTATGCTATTTAACTTGCTTTTATATCGTTCTGTACACTGGTTAAAGTCTTTCTATACCGGAGGGGAGGAAAAATGTGAAAAAAAACTATATATATACACATTCTAGCTTTTTCGTTCTCTCTCTCTCTCTCTCTCTCTCTCTCTCTCTCTCTCTCTCTCTCTCTCTCAAATATAAAAATTGTTATAGCAACTAAGCAATTACGGCAGATAACGAAACTACAGTGAAAACTTTTTAGAAAAGAGACAAAGAAAAAAGAAAATGAAAAGGGAAAAGGCGAAAAAAAAAAAAAGAACAATTTTAGTGTTGTAACTGTTTCTAATAAAAATAGTCCCTACTTGAAGTTATCCTTCTCTCTCTCTCTCTCTCTCTCTCTCTCTCTCTCTCTCTCTCTCTCTTTCTCTCTTCCTCATTTTTTCTTTCTTTTTTATTCTTTTCATTTATTAGTACAAAAACTTTTCGGTAAGTTCAATTTATCAGTAGCATAATCTTTTTTTTTTTTTTTTTTTTTTTTTTCCTTTCTTTTTTGTTCATATTATTATAACAGTATATATCATATTAAACTCTAGGCAAACTCTTATATTACATCGATAAAAATCTGCTGGCTGAATGCTATATAGCTTATTTTTTAAACTACACCACATTATATTCCTAAAGTACACAGATTAAGTACAAAGATCCTCTTTTTGTTATTATTAAGACACAAATAAAACCTTGAGCAACTAAACTTTCATACAAAAGACTTACAGCAATTTATTTCTTAGTATTATTTTAAAATTAGAATTAAGATATTAGTCACAAAATATACAAATCAGAAAAAAAATACAGTGTCGTACAAAAAGGTATGATAGAGAGAGGTGGTAAAAATTAATCTTCTCGTTTTTAATTAATACTATTAAAATAAAATAATAGAGACTGAAATTTTCCTCGTTTTGTAAATTTCTAATATATATAAAAATATTATTTAAAATAAAAATGATGAAACCAATAAGAAGAAAAAAAAAAGTTTTACTTTTGGACAATGAATTCCATTTTTTTTTTTAAAGAAGTGTTTATTTTGTAAAATGTTCTTTTTCCTCCCGTCTTACATGAGCAACCGTCTGCATACTTTTAAGGAGCTTTTTGACGCATGTCTCCTATCAAGATAATGTTTTATTAGAATTTTTAAATAAAAAAAATGCAAAAGATTGTTTCCACCCTTCGTTAAAATTTTCTTTCTTGCTAAGCTACTACACAACTCATCCTAAAGTTATTTGAAGTTTAAGGATTGTATAAAACAAAGGTTAACATAATGTATTGTACTGGGAATTATATTACAAAAGTCATTTAAGGACCAATTGAGACACTGCTTATTGAACAAGAAATTTGCTTTGAGATAGATGCTCCTCTTATTAGAAACTTTACAGAGAAGGATACGGTGGATGAGAGAGAGAGAGAGAGAGAGAGAGAGAGAAGAGGGTTATGTGGGTGGAAGGAAAATAGAGAACAAAATGAACATTTCAACGATTTGTCAGATTAATGACTGGACCTTCCATACCAACTGCTCTAAACTGTTGCTCAAATCTTCAACCAACCAAAAATTACTTTCCATTCCAAATGAAATCAAAACTTTTTCGTAACTTATTTCAATTATTTAACGTTTCTTCACTTTATCATGTTCTTGAAAATAAAATATTATTATTTGTAATATTATAACCCTTTTTTATCTTTACTGTATAAGATTTTTAGTTCTCTCTCCTGCAATTTTTATTTGTTACTAAAATATTGTTTGGTAATAATTCTAATAAAAAATGTAAGATGAATCTTTTTACCTTGAGAACGTTGATACAAGTCAATACAATTGTGCTGCTTGTTTATCTTTGTATATAGTTGTATGAGAGAGAGAGAGAGAGAGAGAGAGAGAGAGAGAGAGAGAGAGAGAGAGAGAGAGAGAGAGGACAGATTGAACTGTACATGAGTGTCCCTGTAGTGACAGCCGAGTACGAACTTCACATGTTTTAACAGGCAACAAGCACTCTCTTGTGACCTTCTCTCTCTCTCTCTCTCTCTCTCTCTCTCTCTCTCTCTCTCTCTCTCTCTCTCGTCACGACACCAATTTACCTCCAACTCACTTGCCGTGAAAAACACATCATTCTTTCAATTCCAATACCTCACCATTATTTTCTAACTCAAACTTTCTTCTTCTTCTTTCTTTCCTACTCTTTCTTCTCTTTCTTTCTTTCTTTCTTTTTTTTTTTTTCTTTTTTTTTTTTCTTCTTTTTTTCTTCTTCTACTGTGTATCGAGATTCCATTTACCTTGTTAAGCTTATAGTCAATACTGATGAATACTTTACTTTAACATAAATAATGTAGGTGTTTATTTTTGTAGATTGAATTGAACAGATTCTCATCTTCAGTAAAACAATGAAATAATAAATATCATGATAAGGATGAAAGGTACTCTCAAACTATCTGAAATACATATTTCAAATAATAAAAGTTACTAATTTTCTTTATTCAGTAATATATTAGTTGAAACCACACAAATTAAATATACTTTCACCTAAATAGTATTAAAAAAAAAGTTTCATTCATCAAAATAATTTTTTCATTTAAATTAAACTTAATAGTTTTGTGTAATAGTAAAATATAAAATACAATTATTCTTAAATACCAGATAAAACAACATGTGGGATCTAACACATGTGGGAAGCATCACAAAATGGGATCTCCAAAACTGATGACAATTTTTTACCAGAATATAAATGTGGCCTCACAAGAGAGTGTGAAAATACTGTAATGCTATTTTCGATTTCTGACCAAACAAGCAAAAAGTAGCATGAAAATGTTGGTCGGGTTGCATAAGTCAAAATTTTGTAATCACTGCTACGGTGTTGGGTTTTGAAACTTTATGCAAGTACCATCAAGGATTTTGTGATGTTTATGCTAATGTTTTCTTTTGGTCAATTCCTTTAAGTTATATCATCATTTTTCTTCACTTTTACACTGTACCTAAGTCTAGATCAGATAAAAAGATTTTGGTGTATATATAAATTAAGTTATTAAAAAAAATGAATAATTATATATAAATAATAAATATATATTGTGTACAAGCTGTTTCACGTACTGTTAACTGTTAGTATGTATATAATATAACATCACCTTCCTTTGTAGTTTATGAAAACTGAGTACTAACTCTACGTATAAACAGTTTGTAACAGTTTGTTTTTTGTAAAATTTGGTGCTGAATTCTGCTTAAAAAAATATCTGCAAGAAAATTATATCAAATGTACGCAGTTTACATTTTTATAATCTTAAGTATGTGTAGTAAAATATTCTCAATTGCAATCAATGTTGCTTGTAAAATTATTTTTATTTCTTTATTTTTAATAATTAAAATTGTATTATATTATATGTTCTGTTTTTCAAAATTTACTTTCAATTTTATTTCTTTACAAATATTTTTAAATAAAAATAAAAGATCTTGTAAACAAATAATAAGATTTGTAAATCCACTTAAAACTTTTAAAAATAACAATGTGCTAGAAAATAACAAATAATATATATTATATTTCCCATCACCAGTTCGAAGGATGAGAATGTAGTATTAATCTTAAGTTTGTAAACCGAAGAGCTTTACTTGTTCTTTTGTCAGAGAGAGAGAGAGAGAAAGAGAGAGAGAGAGAGAGACGAGGCGTCACTGCTGTTTCAACTGCTACAGCAAGTGTGCTATATATATGCGGTTACCATCGCTAAAATGTCAAACTTATGAAACTCACTATTTCTTTTTGTTTATTAATGTATTTAGTTCAAGCTATTCATTTTTTTTTAAAGCTGTTTGAAAACATTTTGAACAAGATAAATATTGTAATTCATTTATATAATTCATATATATAATTTAATTTTGAAAAATAACTTTATGACAATAGAATTAATTTGTTTACAATTTAAATATTAATTGAACATTTTAACTTATTATGTAAACATTTATTTTATAAAATTACAGCAAAAAAAAAAGTACTTAAAATTATATTAAGCAGTAATATACAAAAGGCAAGGATGATTTATTTTTTATAAATATAATATTTTCAATACCTATCACTTTCAGGGTTAAAAATTTCTTTTGAAGAAATATCTATGAAATCAAATGCCTTAAAAAGATGTTATATTAACGCAATTCATTAAAATTAAATATAAAACTTTATTTTTATTTTGTATTCAGTTCACTGATTTAAAGTTTGTGGAATCGAGGGGGAAAAAACATGTTAAATTGGGTGTCTACTATTCGTTCATGTTATACCATTCTAAAAACAAAGAGTTAAAAAAAATTCTAACCTTTTATTATATAACATTGAACTCTATACAGTATGATGGTAGACTCAGGTAGACATATAGAAGACCTATAGTATAGCTATTTTGTCACTCTTTACTGTCGTAAAACTTTTTGACCTTTCCTTCCGTTCTCTTTTTCTTGCATCAATGCTACCTAATTCCGGATGTGGCACCATGAAAAATCTCGTAAAATTTTCCTGTCTCTCTCTCTCTCTCTCTCTCTCTCTCTCTCTCTATGTCCCTCTCTTTCTCTCCGTAAGAATATACAATTGTAAGTTAAAAAAAAAATCAATCGTATCTTAGAATAAAAGGACATAAAATGACAAAAAAAAAATGTTCCATATAATAAAAGTTTTATAAACATAAAAACAATACAAGCAGTGTATAAAACATTAAACCTTCGAACGAAAAAAAAAAGAGTAATATTTTTGTGCTTGTGTCATTCAAGTTTGCAATATTTTTATATGTTTTTTTGTTCTTGTCTGAAGTATAGAAATATTTTTGCAAAGTCTATATTTGATTATTAGATTTACAATTTTATTTTTATCAATTCTACTGTAGGTTTAGTTTGATACAATGGCTTATTGAGTTCCAAAAAAAATATATATATATATATATATATATATATATGCTCAGTATCACTGATGTAACTGATATTAAATATTTTTAATAATAAATTATTGTAAAAAATTATTGACTTTATCAATAACAAGAAGCAACAACGTGTATAAACATGAAATAAATACTAGATTAAATATAAAAATTTATAATATCAAAAATAACAAAAATAGTACCGTTTTTATGCAATTTACAGTTTGAGCTTGTAAGATGCAATCTTGCTGTAAAGTGCATTCTTGAAACATTTTAATTTTTTAAATTTTATGTAGCATAAAGTATGTAAATTTTTCTTGACGTGAATAAGGCAATGTATTAACAGTTTAAACTATAATAAATAACATAAAATTTTAAAAATTAAAACGTTTCAAATATGCACTTTAGTGCAAGATTGCTTCTTACAAGCACAAACTGTTAATACTTTGCATTATTCACGTCAAGAAGAAATTACATACTTTATGCTGCATTTATGTAATACAGTGTAAATGTTACTAAACTGAAAATGAATAAATAATTATGACCTACAATATATTCTGTAACAACATTTCTAAACAAATATACGTTATGTCATTAAATAAATAAATAAATGTTGCTTAATATTGTATATTATGTCGTGTATATCCAGGATTTTACAAAATACTTATATTGAGCTAGTATAATATTATAGCATAAGTATTACTTCTTTTTTATTATTATTATTAATAAAAATATGAGTACATAACATAAGTCCCACCAAGACAATGAAGTCTTATCGGTGGGTGCTTAATCAACATAACGACGGCTACGCGGCTAATGTGATCATCAGAACATCTCGCGCGTACACACAATCTGACTATCAGACTTTCTCGCGCTTCGCACAATCTGACTATCAGACTTTCTCGCCGTTCGCACAATCTGACTATGTCGTTTTACACAAAGTGACTATCAGACATTCACGCACAAAGTGACTATCAGAAAGTTTTATGATGACTTACCCCATGAAGGCCATGAATAATGTTGTTTGATAACTTGTGTAAATAGTAGCAGTTAATTAATAATATTACATTTTAACACTTACGTTAGTTCACAAGTTACATAAAGTAACACAATTATTTTTGTAATATGTATTTTTGATTTTATTCTTTATTATTATATCATTAAATAACATTCATATGTTACAGAATTTAATTTAATATTAAACTGGTATAAAAAAAAACTTTAAAGCTAAAAAAAATGCTTTACTAGAACTGCACTGACTGATGAACAGACCTCAACTGAATGAAACTCTTATTTTGCTTATAAAATAGAGATATTAGACTTTGTACTATTAGCTCTTATATTTATATTTTTGACTGTGCCCTATTTGATTGAAAGAGAAGTTGGAGTTTTTTTGTCTTGTTTACGTAAAAATACTACGTTATTAACTAATAATGTCGTTGTAGGTATAGGTATAAAACTATTTTCCATAAATTATTTAATATTTATATTTATCAATTAGAGAGCATAATTATTTAAGTAGTAAATTTAGAATTAATTTTGGCAAAATATTAAATAATAAGTTAATAATAAAATAATAATAATTAAATTCAAATTGTATTTTTTTAGGAAAAAAACAAATCTAATTAAAAAAATTGGTATAAAAAAAATTATAAAAGATAATATGTAATTGATTTATAAAATATCGTAATCATTTATAATATAATCCGTATAAAAATTAGGTTTTCAAATTTCAAGATATATTAATTATTTATTATTATTGTAACGAATAATATTTGTTTTCAATGACATAAATTTTAAAATTTAAAAGAAGTTTAATTTTTTTTCATTACCACTTATTTAACTTCATTTTTCACATCAAAACGGCGAGAAAGTCTGATAGTCAGATTGTGTGGCGCGGCGAGGAAGTCTGATAGTCAGATTGTGTGTGCGCGCGAGATGTTCTGATGATCACATTAGCCGCGTAGCCGTCGATAATATAAAAAATGTTAGTAAGCATAAAACAATATTACAATAGTAATTAAACAAAATCAGCACATTTCTTTCTTATTTCGGTTCGTCAATTTTCTAGCTCTTCAACAAGACTTTTAAACTAAACCATAAAAAAGAAAAAAAAACATTACAACAAAGGAAATGTCATGCTTCATTTATCATTGTCTATAATACAAGTATAAAACTAAATACGTAATAGTTATACTAGCTTAAAGATATCGTAATGCTTTCAGCAACATTTATTTTAAACAACATAATTTATTCTTTATTATATAGCATCTATATTATATAAGAGTTTTGTTGTAGAGCATAATTAATTATAATTCAAAACCAATTTAGCAACATTTTATGCTATATGGCATGCAGTATAAATTACGTTATTCATTCTTTTCTTACAGTTAGACTAAAACATACTATCCATATAATTACATTTCTATGATTTAACATTTGTATAACATGGAGTTTAATTAACAGACAGTAGTTATACATAGAACTAATATTTTAGACTATAAGCTATAATAAACAGTTACTCATTATAATCACTAGTCAGCGTAAATAAAGATACATTTGCTATTCATTATAAGCTTGTTGTATTACAATTATATTAACTATTTAAAAAAAAAAAGCACACTTTATATTGGTGTGTGTTATAAATTCGTTTTAAAACTTTTTTTTTTACTAATTTTATGTACAAAAAAAAGCACTAAATTTAAAAAAAAAATGTATAATTGATAATATATAAAAATAAAATATGGGCTGATGTGGTGATATGCACGCGGTCTCTTTTGTTTTACATTAAATACAACCTCTGTCCGTGCATATACAGTGATAAAATGATTCATAGCTCCCATACATATACATAGAATGGTCCTATAATGTATTGTTTAATGTGACATTATATACAAATCATATATTATGACATACACACTTTTGTTTATGTTTATATATATATATATATATATATATATATATATATATATATATATATATATATATATATATATATATATATATATATATATATATATATATATATATATATATACACAGGTTCGTACGTGTGTATTATAAACTCAAATTTTATTTTTATAATATTCAAAGTGATACAGACTATAATATCATAATGGTAATTTAATCTTTTTGAACTTACAATGTACTGTATATATATATGGCAAAAAAAGGTAATGATATGTAAATCCTAAAAATATCATACTAAAAATAATAATGTTTTAAATACAAAACAAACAAAAATATTGGTCTTTTGTTTTATATAAGGTTTTATTATGATATTATCTATTATAGCATAATATACTGTATATCAGTTCATTTATAAATTTTAGTTTTAAAAATATAACCTTAACGCTATATTGTTTTACAAAATAATTACGATTTTGCATTGTCATTTTAAATTTAATTTTAAATTCAGGCTTTTTACAAATATAATTTATATTATTTAGTATTTTTTAATTTATTTTATGAGTAATTAAAACCTTTAGAGGACCATGTAAGTGGATGTATACCTTTTATGACCACTTATAAAAACCATTTTATTATTACCATAAAATATTTACCAATTAAATATACTCTAATTAATAATTATATTTATATATTCTAATTCTGTTCGTTATTATTAATTAGATATTTGTTGCAATATGATGATTGCAATATCAAAATTCTTTGCAAACTAAGATTGTTGAGAACTTGTTAGTAATGTTGGTTATCTTTTCATTAAAAATACAGCTATTTTAATCATGTTTAACAATAAAGAGAAATTAAATTTAAATTTTAGTAAAAGAATAATAATATCAATTTTTTTTTCGTGCAAATAAATCTGGATATTAATAGGAGGTTATATGAGTTATCATGTTATCATATCTCAAAAGTTTCTTTTTGAAAAAACATTGTTAAATTAAATTATATTTGAAATAATTCTCTCTCTCTCTCTCTCTCTCTCTCTCTCTCTCTCTCTCTTATATATATATATATATATATATATATATATATATATATATATATATATATATATATATATATATATATAATTGAGTTTGCATAATGATTATTATTTTTAAAATAATATGAAAAGTAAATAAAATAAGTAAAATAAAAAATCGCAGAAATATCTCCGACCTTCTCTTACATAAAAACTGTCTTCTTTACAAAGTGATATATTATTTTTTTCGTGTTCCTTATTCAACTTTTTAACAATTTTCTTTCCTCTCTCTCTCTCTCTCTCTCTCTCTCTCTCTCTCTCTCTCTCTCTCTCTCTCTCTCTCTCTCTTTCTTCATTGAAAAATGTAGCTGTATAACTTGTTTGCATTTGAAATATGATATTTCCAAAAAAATTGTTTAAATGTCTTTTTAGAAAAAAAATCTCATTAATCAATTTGATTAATGTTGTTTGTGAAATAAAATATTTTGTTTACCTACAGGTATTAAAATTAAATTTTTAAATAATGTGAAAGTATCATTACATAATCAATCACAATTCATGTTTATAATTAATAATTTAATTGAATTACACATGAAATACTGACTATTTTTCTCTCCCTATATTGTTTAATATGCTATAGAGTATTATAATGTTGGTATTAAAATATATGTAAAAAATGATGGCTTGACAGAGATTTTGTTCTTATAAATATATATATCTATTCCTAGAAATATTTAAAATTAGCAATGAAACTAAACTAATTTTAGAGTCAATTAACCATTAGTAAATTATCTAATATTTAAGTTCATTTATAGAATAAAGAACTTCAAACGTATAAACAAAGAAAAAGACACAGAATTGTTATGCACGAAAAAAACATTAAAAATTTTTCTCAAAAATTTTAAATACAAAGAATAAAAAAAAATTATATGTTTTAACATAAAAAATTTAAATTGTCAAAACATAGTAAAATTACAACAATTAAAGGTCATGAAAAACATACAATACAATACATTTGTTTATGCTAAACCTTAAAAATTCTTGATAAATCTCCTTATTTATTAGCAATATATTATTATATGAAAAATCATTCAATATTTTATACTATTTAAAATAGGAATAAAATAAATATTATATTGTTCATTAAATGCTATAAGATTATAAACCAAAACTACATTAAAATTATCCTCGTTACAATTTTATATATCATAAAATAATTTACAGTAAAATTAAACTGATTGAATCATTAAACAATTTCTATTTTTATATAATCAAGCATAAATAATCAAAGATAATTAAAGTTAATTACTTTATGAAAAATACTTTGAATTCTTTCATAATAACAATGTACACTGATAATTAATGGCTTGCATAGAGTCATTGAAACATAGAAAGTTTACTTCAGCATATTGTTATGACTTCCATTTATATATAGAAAGTAATTGAAAGTTTATATTATGTGCATAGAAAAAGTTTGTTTGTTTTTTTAAGATTATAGAATAAAAAGTTATTAAAATATGGACTGCGACACTCAAATCAAATCAAAATTGCAATTTTCTCTATGTAAGAGTTTCATGTATGCATATATTGTACTTTTGTTCTTTATTATAAGATAACTTTACTGCACTGCGGATATTGGTCCATAAAAATCACAAAGAAAAAAAATAAAACTAAAACTTTTTAATGTCCATAAAACTCTTTATTTTCTTTATTTCTTTAGTGTCATATTGTCGATAAGCAGTAATGTATCATTTATCTTATACAGTACAGTATAGCCATATAGTAAGAGAGAGAGAGAGAGAGAGAGAGAGAGAGAGAGATTAAAGTTATAATTTAAAAATAAAAATGAATAATTGCTTCTTTCATTATTACAGTCATGAAATAGTTTTGACATAAGTACGTGGATCAATCCCCCTTTCCCCTATTTTGCTGTATTTCTCCTTTTTAATAATAATAATATATATATATATATATATATATATATATATATATATATATATATATATATATATATTACTCAGTATCTGATTTATTTATTAAAATCACAAATTTCTGGATATTTTGCTGTAAATGAAGAGCTATTTAAACATTTACACAAAAATACAAAAATTAAAATCGTTTTTTTTTTTTTTTTTTTTTTTTTAAGGAAAAAATAACAATCTGTAATAATGTCGTTGGCAGATTTTTTTTTTTTTTTTTTTTTTTTTTGTTACTATTAAATTTTTTATTTCAATTATAATATATAAATAAAAAAAAACTTTAAATTTGTTTTCATTTCAATAATTATACTTCGCAAAATACTAATGCCAAGCCATAATTTTTGAAGCACGTTTACTGTACATTAATTTTACATAATATATCGATATATCATTAATTTTCTTATTTGATATATCAATATTTTCTATTTAAATCTCTGTTAGAGATTAATGTAAATAATTTCTATTTACATAAATGTCATAATATATTGTATTGTATTGTATTGAATGTATTTATTTTATTATTAAGCAATTTATTGTAATATACATAAAGACAACGTTCTTATGTCGCATACAATATTAGTATATCGTTTTCTTGTATTATATTATACTGCATTACTAAATTGCATACAAATTAATTACACAATTATAATAATTACAAATTATGTATTTTATATAAATAAGACAAAATAACGTAACTAGGTCAAGGTGGTGCTATACATTTATAATATTATAGTATTGTTATATTTAATTTTAATTTTTAACTGAAAATAAATATATTTTTGTTACTGCATTACAAAACCAAGTAAAACCTTATAATACAATGCAATGAAAAATCAATATAATAATAAACTTTAATTATATAATTAATTTTATTTGTAATAATAATAACAATTAGTACATATAATCTGTGTAGATTTTTAAATGGTTGTACTAGCATTTTATTGTTACTAAAACAAAGCTGTTCACATTCAATAGTTTTATTTTAACAATGAATTTAAGCTTTTTTGTTTTTCCTTTTATAATGTGCAATTTTACACTCACTTCTTATTATTACTGTTGTAATTATTTTCTACAACATGGCACTTTGTGTACAATTTTTTTTTCTGTTTTAAATAATAAGCCTAATATTAGAAATTTTATATCAACATTTTTATCATTTTCTCGCTGAATTAATATAATATTTCTTGTAAAAATTTCTTAGCTTTATATCAGTTATCAGTTAAAAAAAAGCTTGCTACTATAGCAGTAAAATTTATTTTCTAGTTAAATTCAGAAGGTAAGTTTATTGTAATTTGAATATATTAATATTTATTACTATTTTTGTCGAGTCATATTTCAAAAAAAAAAAAAAAAAAAAAAAAATGTTAATAAATTATTTATGTATTTATAAGCCATTTATTAACCTAATTTTAGCCTGAGCCTGTGCGTAAAATAGTTAAAAAAAAAAAAAAAAAAAAAAGTTTTCATTATTGAGTCTAAATATTAAAATATAATAACATAAGAGCTTACTGTTTTTATGTCCTGCTGCTACACATACATAATATTTCAACAAATTTAGTTATAGTATATATATATATATATATATATATATATATATATATATATATATATATATATATATATATATATATATATATATATATATATATATATATATATATATATGCACATAAACAGATCCAATCATTGGTGTGACTGCACTAGGAAACTGCCTCACAGTGACAATTAAATTCTTAGTATATAATTTAGAACATTGTATTCTGTGTGTTTATCGAATTATGTATTGTGGTGTGTTTGTATTATGTTGAGAACTAATATTTATCACTACTGGTAGGTAGGTAGTTAGGTACGTATATATGTATATCAGTTACATACTATTATACATTATATGATAGAGGGTATAGTTAATTAAGTTAGCCTAAATCAAGCTTGTCATAAGCTGGTACTAATGTTCTCCAACGTTACCTGCTACATACAAACATAACCACATTTTATGCATAATATTACCTTCATAAAGTATACACTATACACACATATCATGAATGTAAGTAGTAATCAGTCTTTTGTCTTTGGTTATTTCAATTAATATATTTTGTAAGTTATAATAATATAGAAATCATAATATGTGTTATTTATTATTAAATTAGACTTACATAAAATAATATTAATTTTATATAATAATAATAATAATTAAATAGTGGGAATAATTGGTACTGGAATGTTCTCACATTCACTTATATCAAGTAGGATTCCGGTGTTGGTGTTAAGAAAGAAGAAATAAAAGAGATATATATTTCTTATTTATTTTACAGCTTTTAACATATTTCTAAAATGCACTATGATCGATTGAAGCATCTCTTTCTATCTTTGATAAATATTTATACAAATAAGTTCTCAAGCATTTTTTAAGAATTGATATGAATATTATATATATATATATATATATATATATATATATATATATATATATATGTGTGTGTGTGTGTATATATATATATATATATATATATATATATATATATATATATATATATATATATATAATATGTCTATCATAATCTTTACTTCGTATATTTGGATATCAAATTTTGTATGGGCTTTGCCTTTTTTGATCTCCTGTTGAGCAACCTCCTTTGACTATATGCAATGTTTGTATTGTAATAATTTGATCAATAAACTATATATTATTATTATTATAAAATAATAATTTTATGGTTTTGTTGATGAATGAAATGCTTCATGTAATAATTCTCGTTATTTTGGAGTATTAAGCAAAATATATTACATTACTTTAAGTAATGTAAATGGAAATAATAAAATTAACGTCCAACAAAACGAGTCATTGCCATTTTAATTTTCATATCAATTAAACAGAGAATGGATACCAACATTCATGTATTAACTGATAATATCTTTATGTATCTCCTGATGTTTTTCAAAATTTCTTGTAATACAAAATATACGATTGAAAAGTTAATTTCAATGTTAGGAACCAATTTTACGCATTGGACGATCCTTTCAACATTATTAAAGCCATAAACCACATTAAACAACATGTGCTTTTTAATGAATAAACACGAAATGGGATTTTCAAAATTGTTGAAATTTTTTACCAGAATGTTAATGTAGCCCCACGAGAGAACGTGAAAATACTGTAAAGTATTCAATTTGCGTGACTATTCGTGTTTATGACATCAGAAACATGCAAAAATTAGTATGAAAATGTTGTGCGGGTTGCATAAATCGAAATTTCTGATCACTGCTACGTAGCTACAGTTGGGTTTTGAGACAAACTAAAGTTATTTATCTAAGTCCCATCAAGTGTTTTGTGATATAAATACTTATGTTTTTCTCTGGTCTATTCCTTTAAGATCAAATATCATCACACGAAAGGTGTATAATTTCAGTACAAAGGCAAGCTGCTGCTGCTTCCCCCCCCCCCCCCCCTTAACTTGTATTTTTGTAGTGCATCTTAGCATTGACCTAAGAAAAAGTTTAATAAATCTAACGTGTACGAGAAAATAAAGTAAAAGAAAATAATAATAAAAATAAAGTAGAAATATCTTCAGTAAACTTTTCAATCAATATTTTTATTAACTTTATATGAGATAAATAATAATAATAATAATAAAGTGAGTAATAACGTAATATAAAATTGAATTTTCAAGCAATAAATAATTTTTATATAAGAAATTAATAACTTTTTATTTTGTAATCTATTTGAAATATTAAATTAAATAAAGAAGTAATAAATATAGCTTCAGATATCTTGAAATTTCAATTTTACTTGACACACTATAATATCATATATGAATTTTTGAAATAATAAATTGTTTAATAATTATTGAATATAGTGTTTGGGTATATAGTCAGATTTTTTTTTATATTCACATTGAAACAGTGCTTATGTTTAGTCTAAAACAGGAAAAGGAAGTGCCGGAAAAGGAAACCATGTGATTTTAAAAGTGGGAGGTGGCTCAGGTCTAGCTTGCTGCTGGTGCGATGTTTTTTCCCACTTTTACCGTCACATGGTTTCCTTTTCCGGCACTTCCTTTTACGTTTTTTAAAGTAAACATACGCACTCATAATGATTGTTTATGTTTACTCAAAATGCGGGAAAGGAATAAGTGGCCGGAAGAGGAAACCACGTGATGGTAAAAGTGGGAGGTAGCTCAGACCTAGCTTGCTACTTATCGCTTATGTTTACTCAAAATGCGGAAAAGGAAGTGCCGGAAGAGGAAACCACGTGACGGTAAAAGTGGGAGAAAAGTTGGTGCCAGCAGCAAGAACTATCAGCAGCGGCCTGAACTACCTCCCACTTTTACCGTCACGTGGTTTCCTCTTCAGGCACTTCCTTTTCCGCATTTTGAGTAAACATAAGCGGTCACTGGCACCAACTTTTCTCCTACTTTTACCGTCACATGGTTTCCTTTTCCGGCACTTCCTTTTCCGTTTTTTAAAGTAAACATACGCACTCATAATCAGTATAATCACACACTTAAATTGCATTCATCGTTAGCTAATAATTGTGCATTTGAAAAATGGGAAATTTTTTTTGTAAATAATATCCTGCGACAGTATTAATGTTTGTAAATTTGTTGTATAAGCCAATTTCATTACCTTATTCCCTTTAATATTAAATTAATTAATTTTAATGTAATCTGAGTAAGTAAACTGTACAAGCTTAACTTTTAAGGTTATTTTCTGTATTTACCGCATTTATTTGTAAATTTAAAGTTTCAAGACTAATATTAATTTAAAGCTACTTTGCATTGACAGTGTGTTCTATAGCTGGGAGATTTTATGAATGATCGATTATTGTTAAGTAATCGTTTTTATTTAAACAAGAGCTGCCATTTAAAATGGACGATATCTGTGGGCGATAATGTAAACTAAAGTTGCCCTGACTTACGTCTGGCTTTAACATCTGACCTTCAGTATTTAACGTCGTCGTAGCTTCCAAAGCTGAGACATTTCATTCTTTGAAGATCTATATATTTGTAGTCTAAAGTAAAGTCTCTTTGTTAGTATCACCACACCACCGTCAAAGTTGCTGTCAATTCAATCTCTAAAAATACATTTGCCATTCAAAAAAAAAGTTATATGTTTAAAAAAAATTGATTTTCAATACATTATAATATGTTAAAAATACTACACATTAAGTGAAAATTGAATTTGTAACACGGAAACATACATCGTCCCATTAATCTTATACTGACGAAAATTCTTTTCAATTTTGTAAAAAATATATAAACATGAAATGGAGTGGAAAGTTAGAGATTTTTCAAAATTGAGATTTTTTTCTTCTTCTTTTTGCAATATTGAGAGTTGTAAGCATTGTTATGTCAATATAGCCTAAAGAATATGTACTTGACTTTAATCATTTTTATAAAGTACGTAAAATAGTATAAGAAGCTACGGATCATATACCATACCCTAAAGGATTTTTTTGTTGACTAGACATGGTTGAACGTCTCTAATATGACAAAAGAGACGCGCTCCATCACTCGAGTGAGATCTATGACCCCCATACACCAGTAAAGTGAGTAATAAAAGCCGTTCTGATAGTCCACTAGGAAAAAAGCAATTTTCCTTTTCTTATCTTATATATATCCAAGATCACATCTGTAACACACAAAATATATAGAAAAAAAAAACGTTAAAGATTTTTTTTTTCATGATATTTTCATATTCTCTGTACTTGGTTTATGGTCTTATTCTAAAGTGTTTTTACAATAAGTAGACAGAAATACCCTTATTCATCTTTATTTCTATATTTTCAACTATATTAAAAAAAACTTACATAATAAAAAAAGAGAAAATATGAATATAAAAGGTCTATTTAAAAAAAAAAAAGATTTAACAAAGAATGAAATTTATACTGTGAGTAAGTGACAATTTGAATGTTTAAATTCTAATTATTTTCATGCCTTAAACTAAAATTTTTACTTCAAAATATTTAGGGATTAAAAAAATGTATTAGAAAAAAAATACATATTGTACAAATTTTAGGTTTATGTTCTAAGCTAGAGCTTAAGTTTTTGACACAAAACTTAGTTTTTGTTTTAATCTCTCTGTTAATATAAAGAATTATTTGTATTACGCACCACATTTAAGCATTTTAATTTGTTAAATTGTGTATTTGTTTGCAAAAAATAATTATTTTTAAAGCTTTTTTCTGATTTAAAGAAAAGCTTCAAAGAGAACAAAAAGAATAAATTAAATTTTTAAATTGGGTATTTTTAAACATAATAATATAACATTAATCTTAATCTCTTTTCAAAAATCTATTTGAAATTTTTACGAACGTGATTTTTTTTAAAAGATGCTTAACATAGGTACTAAACAAATTTCTTTACTTTAATTAGTCATTACATCAAATAAACATTATTTTAACAACAAATATTTTATAAGTATTTGAAAACTTTAATGCAATTACTTGATAACTATATAACGGGTACTATATAATATTTTAAGAACAAAAATCAGTCATTTTATATACTTTGTATTTTAAATTTTGTTTGAAATTTTAATTTATTTTAGAACGACATTGAACAATCGAAATTATTTATAAACGTAGACAAAAGAAATATGCATTTTTTTTTTCTAGAATTCTTAGGGAGTATAAGGTTTAATTTTGGAATCAAATTTACTTTCAAGACGTGAAGCAAGTAAGCAAGGGTGTTATTGTGTTCTTGTTGTCTTTCAAGTTCTTTATTTTCATTATTTTACTTAATAAAACGCGAATAAAAATATTGTTGATTTTATGTACGGTTTCTAAGATTATATCCCATACCCATGTAAAATCAATCCAATTATAAAATTTATAAAGTATTAAATTTTCTTTAAAAATTGTATTTTTAAATATCAATACTCAATTAATTACTAAAAATTAATAGACATAAAGAAATACTTTATATTTTAAAATAAATTGAAATCAACTTTAAAGATATTTTCCTTTACATTATCTCAGTAAATAAAACCAATTTAAATTATTTATAGTCATATAAAATTCACTTCAGATAGAAGAAAAAAAAAACTTTTTTTTTCTTCTTATATCGAGTGGAAACAATAAAAACTTTTTTTTTTCCCAAAGCAAACTTTAGTAAAACATAAATTTGATCCATTTTATTTGTTCAATGTATAGAAAATTTAAATTTAAATATTTGAGTTTGAAGTGATGATGATGATGATATTTAATCGTAATTCAATCAAATGTTCAAGTTTTACCCTCTGCTGTATTTTAGTTTTTTCCTTAATAATAATTAAACCATACAAAAGTTGTGATGATAAATCCTTGAACAATTTCAAAAACACTTCACTCAATGAGTTGAGAATAACTTATTAACGTTTACTACATAATTAAATAAATATCCCTTTCTCCTCTCATCTTTTGAGATATGTATGTACACATTATATATATATATATATATATATATATATATATAAACTAAAATTCTAAACTTTCAACAGACTATATACTGTATTTAATGAATAATTAATATATAGTTTAATTTAGAATTAAGTTAAATATATTAATAATTAATTTTAAATTAAAGCTAACTTTGAATTAGTTTTAAAGTAACTCTTATTCAAGTACATCCAATATAATTAATAACATAAAGTTGTGGTTTTTTCTTACTAAACTAATTTTCAATAAAAAAAGTATTGCTTCTGAATATATCAACAAAACCACGGCAGATATTACAATAATGAAAATGTGTGTACCATTTGGAGAAATTAGAAATTTATTGGCGTATCATGAAAAAAAAAATTAAATTGAAAAAATTAATGACTTTTTATTGGGCAACATCAGGTACATAATCTCTAACGCCGAAGTAGTGATCAGAAAGTTTCGCAACCGGCACAATATTTTCATACTAATTTTTGCCAGTTTTTTTTTTACCAATTCTGGTAAAAATTGTCATCAGTTTTGGAGATCCTGTTTTGTGTTAAATCATTAAAAAGAACATATGGATTCATGTGGTCGATGACTTTAAGAATAATTAGAAATATAAGGTTTTGTTTTTCTAAGTTATTCGAATCTTTTCCAATAATAATAATATCTACAGTATTTTTAAAAGATTACTAAATATTCATACAAGCTCACTGTTGACCTAAATTCAAACAAATAAGATAAGTTTTAAGTCAACTTACCTTGAAATGTAACACCCAGAATTATTTTTAAGATAATTGCAATTTAAATTTAAAATGTAATCACGTATCTCAAAAATGTTAAAAGAAGATATTCCTTTATTATTATTAAGAAAATATGTTGGTGCATACGTAAAAAATTACTTATTTTAATAAAATTAAAACTGTACTAAAGAGGAAGTTCAGGGGTTACAACATGGCTTCTTCAATGTTAGATAATGAGAAGAAATCTTCATACACTTACATATGATGACCCAAAGCCCTTCCGTAGCTCCATGGTAGCTTGCACTCATCCTGCGAGATATGCAACATGCTAAAACTTTTCTATGGTAAAGCCGTAACTATGACGTAAAAGATACGGGATAAGTTGCATATCTCGCAGGATGATCACGAGTTTGCGGGGCTAGGGAAGAGCTATGAGTCATCATATATATATGAGTTCATAAACAGTTCTTCTCATTATCTAAAATTGAAGAAGCTATGTTATAACCCCTGAACTTTCTCTTTAAGGCTTCTGTCAATTAGGCAAGCATTCTTAAAAATAATAATAATAATAAATAAATAAATCAAAATCAAAATTTTGTAGAAAGATCTTCTTTCTTTGTATATGATGTTATACTCGCCTCAAAAAGCCTGCGTTACCTGCCGTTCGACCTTTTACGGTATCGCCCAGCCGCCCCCCTTTGAAATGCGCGCGAGAAATGGGCGATACATTAGTGGCTGAAATTTTTTGAGACGAGTATATAATGTGTTTATATAATATATATTATTCTATACATGTTAAATTTATTTTATCTTAGTGACTGTCCTTTGATAACAATAAACAAAGAAATTACTGTATACGTGAAACTTCTCTATGGTTACTCATTACGATAAAATTTATATGTTTTTGTTGCTAAAAAATAAGTTTACTTTCTTGTTTTTAAAGTGTGTTGACATAACATAAAGAAGTAAAACAAAGTTTATTACTTTAACAACACTATTATACGTAAATTAAATGTACACATTATGTAAGATTATATATGGTGATAATCACCATACAAGCTTATGATATGATATTAAAATTGCAATCTAATGTGTTTTAAGTTTAAATAAAAAGTAATTCAAAATAAATATTATAGTATATGAATACTTGAGACAAAATTGTAGTATAGTAATAACAATAACAAATCTCAATTTAATTTTAAGATATTATTTAAAGTAATTTGTAAAGTGATAATACTTTTTAGAGACATTTTCATATGAAAATAACATTTTATACGAATAAAATAATAGAATGTATTATTATAAAGTGCGGAGACTTGTAGATAAGACACTTGACGTAGAAAACATTTATTTTGAGATTGTGTCTCTTTTGTTGTTTTCTTGGAGAATAAAACTTGGCTACACTATTGTTCTACGTCCATATGTTAATTTTATCCAAAGAAACAAAATCCTCTTTACTTGTAAGTAAACTTTAGATTTTACTAAAAAGTTTAAATTCGACTGCTCTATATTTTTTTTCTTATTATTATATGTTAATTCAGCATTATAAACTGTTCATTTATGCTGTTTTGTTATACAATTTTTTTTGTTTCGATTAATTTTTACTTTTTTTTTTTAACAAAAGCTTTTTTAAACCCAATAATACTGAATAACAAAGATATAATAAACAGAGTAATTTATATCAGATTATAAAACACAATAACAATGCAATCATTAAACAAAGAAAAAAAAGTGATCAATTTTAATTTATTAGCAATAACAAAAATTATGTTTACGTTTGAAATTTTTATTTTTCTCTTCTTAACAATATATATTTTGACAGTGTTACGTATTTTACAATTTTCATGCCTCAATATTTTTTTATTAAAATTTTATTATTGTTTGTTTGTTTTGTACAGAAAAAAAAAAAGAAAAAGCATGGAAGCATTGTCTAAAAAGGCAAGCTTTTGTATGGGTGATGCCAAATATTATGCTTCGTGCTTGCCGCTTGGGGAATCGATCGTTGAGCTTCAAAACAAAAGCTTTGCTAGGTTTCAAGTGACAAACTGTGCATGAGAATGCAAGTTGTCATCTCTTCTCTCAACTGCAGTGACGTGTCAACTTTTAACACCCTCCAGGGTCTATATACATTTACTTAACACTGATTTGGTGCATGTTTATAAAGTTGAGGTACTTTACGCTTATGTACTGCATAATATGTAAGTTAGACGAGTCACCCTCCAAATGTGTGTATGCCAAGTGAACGTATGTCTCCTGATTTTACATCTCCTTCAGTTAGCCCAGTACTTATTTTTACGTAATAAAATAAATAATTAGATACTGAAATGAAAACATTTTAGTAGACAGTAACATGGGATTCAAAAGTCAAAATTAGGAGTATATAGTAAGTATAAATTTGTAACCACCGCTGTGTAACCTTAGCGAGAGCATTTCAGGTGAGGTGAGATTTCTAAAAAAAAAAAAAAAAAAAAAAAAAAATTCTAAAAAAAGTTTTCTAAAAAATAAATGTAAAAATTACAATGGTTTTCAAAAAATTCTTAGTAACAGCTCTCATACCTTTCTCTTACTTCGTGTTTGCTACGTTTGTATACCTTGCTGTTACATTAAAAAAGAATTTCAAATATTTAAAGCTACATTTTATATATTTTGAGTATTAAATACCAGTATTATTATTATTATTATTATTATAATATTTCAAAATTTGAAAAGTAATTATCATTAAAAGTTTCCACTTTTCAAAAAAAGTAAAGTGAATCCTGCTTAATCATGGAATGAGTAGTGTTATTCATAATGAAAGGACAGTTATTTTTTTCTCTCTATACATAATAATGTTGTTTTTTTTATACTGAAATATAAATTTAGCTTAACTAAAACGAAAACTCAAATGAATTTTTCAGTAACACAAGCTTTAGTGATTAACAATACATGTATGAACAAGGTATCAATTATTTAGTCTCTAAATTTTTCATTAGTTTGTCTATATAGTATACTCACAGAAATGAGGGTTAAAATTTTAATGAAGAAAAAAAAATTACTAAAAAAATAAAACATTTTACATTAATTTGAAACTGCTTCTTTTTTTAATTAAAACAAAACAGTTTTATGTTTGAATTACTTAAAAAAAAATCAGGTAATTAAATTTAATTATACTATCTGTTGCATTCATTATAAAAAATTCATAACAATTCTTTTGTTGTATTACTTGATGTAAAGTATTGAAAGATTAATATTAGATTAACACTTCAGTTTGATTAATATAAATTTTACAGCTAAAGCAGTTTAAGTTTAAATTTTATTTCCGATATACGGGTAACATAAAGTTGGAAATCCAAAATAAAATAATATATTTATGTATTAGATTTTTGAACTAATTAAGCTTGATTTTTATAATTAAATAACTAAAATGCAGGTTTGGAAATAATGAAATAGCAAAATTCAGCTGCCTGCACGTCAACAAATGTTTACAAATACAAAACAAAAATAAAACAGTTTAAAACAAACAAAGAAAAGAGAGAGAGAGAGAGAGAGAGAGAGAGAGAGAGAGAGAGAGAGAGAGAGAGAGAGAGAGAGAGAGATTTTACGGTCACAAAGATATATTTTCTAGCATTATTTTTTAAATTATGCTTCTTAACTATATCATTTTCTGTCATAAAAATACAAGCTCTGTGTGTATGTTAGGTTGCGCTCTTATTGTAATTTTAGTTACTAAAAACTCGTATCTTTATTTATCTTCAATATGTGCGATGTGCGTAAATCTAAGATAAATTGCAAATGAATATGTTGGTATCGTAATAATATATATTTTTTACTTTTCTTTATATTTCAAGTAGCAAATTTGCTTGAAAATCATAAGAATGAGTATAGAAAAAAATTACAGATGATATCAATATGACTATAAGCATTGTTATTATGACAATTTTTGTTTTCATGGTTCTGTCATGCTACAAATTTTGTGTCATATTTGTAAGACATTTCAATAAAAGCCAACAATTATTTTATTCTCTCTCTCTCTCTCTCTCTCTCTCTCTCTCTCTCTCTCTCTCTCTCTCTCTCTCTCTTTCTCTTTCTCTCTCTCTTTCTCTCTCTCTCTTTCTCTCTCTCTCTTTCTCTCTCTCTCTTTCTCTCTCTCTCTTTCTCTCTCTCTCTTTCTCTCTCTCTCTCTCTTTCTCTCTCTCTCTTTCTCTCTCTCTCTTTCTCTCTCTCTTTCTCATTGTTATGTTGACACATCTAAACGTTTCAAACTTTTTTTTATTTCTCTTTTCTGAAAGTGAAGTTTTGTGCGTGCTATTGGTTGAAAAGTCTCTTTTTACATATAAAGCTATCTAGTTTTTATTTTTTTTCCTCTGTATGTATTCAATTTTTATGTCCATTACCTCTCTCTGTAATTATCATTGGCCTGACTTGACCAGCTATTCATCCTGGGATAATTTTCAGATTGTCACGTTTCTACGAAATGTAATGACATCAATTTTGTTAATAAAATTTCATATTTTATTATATAAAATAAAAATATATTCATATGTGTCAAAAATTTATATATTTCTGTTACAATTAAAAATAGTATTCATAGCAGTATTATTATAAGAATAAAAAAGATGAACCAAATTAATTAATAAAGAGATTTCTATCCTAATTTTTATCTTACTAATTATCTCAATTGTACTTCAAATTAAATAAATATAATTTTTATAGTTTTTGTATGTAGTTAAAAATATAGTTATAAGCACACAAGAAAAGACATAAGAACTAACGTTTGTGCGAAAGCAGTACTGGTAAAGGCTTATAATGGGGAATACTAAAAAAATAATTAAGTGGTAATTTTATTCATATTCTAAAAGTGGTCATCGTCCTGGATCTATTGATTTGCAAATTTCTAATATTTTGAGTTCATTAAGTAGTTTTAATTGATTTTTGAAAATCTAAAAATAACGTCACAGGCGTTAACTTATGCATGTGAGCATAGGAAAAGTTGACGCCCGTGATGTCATTTTGGCATCACCTTAAATTAAAATCACCTTAAAAATTACAAATTCTCTTATCTATCGATTCAGGACACTGTCCTTTTTATAGAATATGAAATAAAATTACCCCCTAAAAATGTTGGGTCTTCCTCAATGTTAGCAGCTTACTGAAGAACGCAAACTACATAATAACAAAATTTCGCATTGGTAGTCTTACAACTTCATATCTTACAAAAAATATAATTTACTAATTTTTTTTATCATTTTTCCCCGTGTATACAGATCGTATAATATATTATTTAAAATACAAAGTCATCATGTGACAATATTACGTTATATTTTGATCACGTAATGTATTAAATATTATAAAGAGGTTTTTCAGAGATGAAAGAAAAGCTTGCAGTTATGGGGTGTATAAAGAATCTGTAGATCAATGTAAAGCAATTCTTGTGGTCCGTCTGTCTTTGACATTACCTCTATAATTCATAACCTTACTTCTATTCTCTGACTTGATTATGTAACACTGCAATGAAAATAAAATATTATTGATTTTATTTGAAATATTTATTTAAAATTAGTTTAATATTTATTTTAAAGATACTAAAATAAAATAGTATTGAAATATATATAAAATAAAAACTCATTTAAAAACTGTTTGAAAAAAAACAATGAATAATACTGTTTTTGTTCCAATTGAGTTATAAGAAAGTAATTTAAATATTTTAATTATGCCCTAAACATATGATAAAAGAATTTTTTTAACTATTGCATGAATTTAAATACATAATTTCTAACACAATAAATTTAGCGATTCAGTAGTAATATTGGTGCAAACTTTTTTTTTTTTTTTTTTTTTTTTTTTTTTTTTTTTTTTTTTTTTTTTTTTTTTGAGAAAGTAAAAATACACTTTTAGAGACAGTGTGGTAAAAAAAAAAAAAAAAAAAAAAAAAAGTGTAATAAATTAAGGCTACAAATGAGGTACACTGCAGTGAGCTAACTAAAAGTTGTAAAAACAGACAAATATCACGTTTTGAATAGTGATAGTTAATAAGGTAACTCCAATCTTCAATATGAGGAAAATGCACTACAGTATAATATTATGCAACATTTAGAATTTTACATTCTGAAATTGTATCCCTTTAAAGCTTTGTGTTTATTTCAATTTTTTTCTGCCATATCTATGATGTTCACGAGTACTGAAAATTTAGTCACAGTTGTTACAATTGACTATCAAATGAAATAACAAATATTGAGGCGTAACTTTTGAGCTTCAGAGGTATTTGCCTTTTAATCACAACCCTTAACGTATTTCTCTATATGAGATTTCAATAAGTAGTAGCATAGTATTTTTTTTTAAATACACATCACCGTCTATTTCAATTTTTTAAATAATATTTAACTGTATTGTCCTCT
This sequence comes from Ecdyonurus torrentis, assembly GCA_949318235.1. Lineage (NCBI taxonomy): Eukaryota > Metazoa > Arthropoda > Insecta > Ephemeroptera > Heptageniidae > Ecdyonurus > Ecdyonurus torrentis. The sequence goes on along the minus strand of OX439131.1, from coordinate 31,957,797 downwards.
TACAAATTTTACACTAAAACTTAATTAATGTAATATTTTATGAATGTGGATGTTAGAATTGATTAATTTTGCATTGAAAATAAACTGGGCTATTGCAATTAATACACAACATAGTGTTTATGTTATATTCAAATAATCAGAGTATATATGAGAAAATTAAATTATGTGTTAGCATTATGCTTTGTGTATCTATTTGCATTTACCTCCTGTGTATATTAGTAAGCAAGCCACTACATTCTAATTATTCATAACAATATAACCATAATAATAATAATATGCTACGTCAATTATAACTTTGAGTAAAATGCATTCATCTGTACAAAATATTAACCTTCAATTTCACTCAATTAAATATTGTAAACGTGATACGAAATCATAATGATATCTTTACTAGAAATAAAAATTATTTTTAATTAAATTTAAGCATTGTTATTTAATTGAATACAAATGCTGTCTATATATTGTAATCATGCGTTTGTGATAGTTTTTGAATTTATCTTTTTTATATATTTTTAATGCGTTTATATCATCTAAATTTTGATTTTATTAACTGAAAATGTATTGCAAACTTTTCTTGTATTGCTTTATAATATTATATATATATATATATATATATATATATATGTGTGGGGGGGGGGGGGAAAAACGTGACAAGTATGTACGTCGTAATTTACAGCATAAATATTAAACAAAAGGACACAATTGCTACTAAAAAAAAAGTAAAAAAAAAACACTAGACTTTTTGGGGCATTATAATATTTTATTGAAAGTTACTGTATAACTATTGTATACAATAAAGGAATAAAGTCATGATATTTATTCATAAAGCTTCTAGACAAATAGATATAGAACACGTAAACTTCGTTGTTTTTTTTTTTTTTTTTTTTTTTTTTTTTTTTTTCTTCCATAACTTTAATTCTCAACTTTATTACAATTATTATTTTTTCAGTAGAGTATTTTACCATTAGAACTCACACATATCAATGCTAATTTTTATCTTTTAGTATAAAGCATGAACAATGTATGCAGTATTGTTATTTATTATCATTATGATTAATGTGTTGTCCGCGATGCATGCAGCGTTGATATTCATTCATCAAGCAGTAAACTGACTACGAGATAAACACACGTCAGTTCAAATATTTGATAACATGGGGAGAATCATCAGCAATGTTGTATACAACACAATTTAGTTATATATAAACTTTGCATTGGATCGGATTAGGTGTAAATAATTCATATTAGAGACTATATTATATACAGAATTATTTGTAAATATAAAATTTACATAATTATATTTTGTATATAGTTTTAAAAAGTTGACAAAAAAACAAAAGCTTGTGGGAGGTCGAACTAATTTTCTTCATAATAACTTTACTACAAGCTACTTTAAGTTCAGCCACGGCATGTTTATGACTTAACAATTCAAAGGGTGTTTACGGTGACATTTTTTTTTCAAATTAATTTTTATTAACTTAAAACACGTAAAAGTGTGTCTATAGCATCACTATAGTTTAATATTTTACGAACTCAGCGTAGGAGCTTTTTCAAAGAAACAGTTAAAAACAGGATCCCACAATGTACTAGATTTTTTTATATTTATTTACAAATAAATTAGGAAAGGATATTCAAATTTTAATGAGAAAAGTTAAAATCTTATCCAACTACAAGTATTACAAGTAGCAAGTATCAAGTTTTATTTACCACTGTTATTATTTCTATTAAAAACAAAATGATACATTGAATTGCTGAATTATCACCTTTTTTTTAATTGATAATGTTAATGTTATGAATTTGTATACGTAATTTTATTAAGAATAATATGCAATAAAATATAATTATTATGCTCTAAGTACTTTGCTTAGTATTGAAAAGTTGACAAAAAAAAAAATGTTCAAACGTTTCTTTTTCTCATACGTTTTTTTTTTTTTTTTTTTTTTTTATTTTTTTTTAGTGAGCTTTAATAACTCTGTGTAATATAAAAAGTTGAAATGATTCAATTCTCTGACTATTAAATATTAATAAAGTCATGGACATGTGTCTGTATTTGGAAACAACAATAAATCAAATCAAATCAATTATACCAATAGAAAACATTAGAATTAATAACACAAAATATTTGATGGTACTTATATTATAAATAATATTAGTTTGTCTCAAAACCCAACTGTAGCTCCAAAAAACAACAACGAAAATTCAGAAAATTTCGATTTATGCAACCTGCTCAACATTTTCATACTAATTTTTGCCATTTTCTAACGTCAGAAACAGGAATTGTCGCGCAAATACATTACAGTTTTTTACGCTCTCTTATGGGGTCACGTTTACATTCTGGTGAAAATTGTCCTCAGTTTTGGAGATCCCATATTGTGTTTAATCATTCAAAATCACATGTATGATGTTTTATGGCTTTAAAAGAAGTCAGAGGACCATGTAAGTGGGTTTGTATCTTTTTTTTAACCCTTTAGTATTAATATTATTTCTTAAATATTTTACAATTCCAATTACATAATAATAAATAGTGTAATGTTTAAAATACGTATATCTAAATCATTATAATGCATATTGGTTAATATAGAAAGGCTCTCTACTAAAAGAAAACCTAAAATCTAACTTTCATGCACCTTTCATAAAGAACTAATCCACTTAAATAAAAAAAAAAGGAAATTATTTTATTATTAATCACAACTAATATCCATAAAACTAGATTAAATAAGATTATATAACAGAAACTAAATAACATCATATAAATTTATTAAATAATAACTTATATGTTTTGTGGAATCAATAAAATCCTTTTTAAACAGTAATATATACATACAAAAAGGTATATAATCCATTTTAATTAAAATACAAAATCCTTACATTTATCACATACGAAGAACGCTGTTATGTAAACATAAAGAAGTCTAGTATTAAAATAATCTAAACCACTTTAATAAAATCTTTAAAATTTGTTTAGGATATGTAAATATTAGATCACATGTTATTTTAGCATAAAATAAAGTATCATAACTCATATAAAATTGACCAAATTTTTAGAATTAAACGAAAAAAAAATTTCTTTTTTTTAAATAAAAAATAAAAATTTATGTAATTAAATTGAACAAATTGAAAACATTTATTATTATTAAAAATGCATATACGTAGATTTGATTTGCAAGAACTAAATTGCTCATAGCAATCACACAAGGTTATGACCTGTAGATTATAGTTGCAACTGCAAGCCTATTAGATACGCTCCACTTAAATTACACACACTTGAATCACAATCAAATAAACATCAAATTAACCTTATCCAATCATTCGAACAGTGATTATCTACAAAATGATTTAATCTCTCTTTACAATTACATATAAAAAGAATATGGTTGAACTTGATTTGATTTTTCCATTTTATACATGATTTCCATTTATTTTCATTAATCTAACTTCTATACATTCATGTTTATTTAATAAAATGAAAAAAAAAAAATCTGATGCGCACAGTCAAAAGTGATTTATAAAATTAATTAAGTCATCCTCCGAAAAGTTTATATGTATGTGTGTGTGTGTGTATATATATATATATATATAATATGAAAAAGGCAATAGAGTATACACAAAGTTTTGCACACAAAAAAGGTGAATAAATGTGTTAGTTTCCTCCATAGAGTATGCATATATATATATATATATATATATATATATATATATATATATATATATATATATATATATATATATATATATATATATATATATATATATATATATATATATATATATATATATATGCAGAGAGCTTATTATACAGAATATTGCTCAACAGTATAGTTGTTGCTTAATTTAACAAATAAATAAACAAAATAAATAACAATAAAAACATGAAATTTGTTTCGTCTATTGTATGAAGCCATTCATAAAGTCTTTGTTTCAAGTTGGTATAAAATATGTACACCGTACAATGCTTTATAATTTATTACAATTTAAGTTTTTTTTTTAACTATAAAAAATAAGGTATATAATACAATAAATAATATAATATTTTATAAGCTTTGAAAAAGCATAACATAAATAATAAATATCAAATATATAAGAGGACTTTTTGTATCATTTTAATCTCTTTGTTTAATAAAGAAAAAAAAGGTGAATAAGATATAGAGAGATATATTATGTGAAGGAAACTGTGGAAAAACTCTCTGAAATATAGTGAGAAAGTTTGGAGGAATAAAATTCAGTGTGTGTGTAAGGAAGAGAAAGAGAGAGAGAGAGAGAGAGAGAGAGAGAGAGAGAGAGAGAGAGAGAGAGAGAGAGAGAGAGACCTGAAATTTGTGGATTTACGCTCTTGCTCATCCTGATCTCACTCTCTCTCTCTCTCTCTCGCACACACACACACACAAACTTGCTAACAATAGTTTGGCTTTCGCAAAACAAAGTTTAATAAAAATTAGAAATATGTAACTTATCAATTCTACCTTATATTTTCTTAAATTATCTTAAGAATATAATAAAATAATGTTATAGGCTTTATGCCATGAAAGAAAATAAGTTTCAGCTTACAGTTTTGTGGCTTCAAATTTTATATATATATATATATATATATATATATATATATATATATATATATATATATATATATATATATATATATATATATACATATATATACATATATATATACATATATTATATAAATTATATATATTATATAAAAGATAATACAAAATTTCATGTTTTGATAGTTTCTCTCAATTTTATAAAAAATTTAAGGTTTGCATGGTTTGAACTTTTTTTTTTTTAAAAAAAAGCTGTATGTTTTCTATATGAACGTTGTTTATAAAAAATTGTGAAGTACAGTACAAGAGAGAAAGAAGTAAAAAAAAAAAATAATAAAAACCTTTTTTTTTTTACCAGAAAAAAGTTTTCAACACTAAATTCTAGGTAATATAGCTTTAGAAACACGTACTTTTTTGTTACATGAACTAATCCTACCATTTACAGTTTATTAATTTACGATTCTTTTTTTAATTAAAAATACTGTTCTTTAGTTGTAGTAAATAATCCCATTTTACCAAAGTATCAACAGAATGGATTTTATTTTTAACTCTGGTGTAAAAATCTCTGTAACCTTAAATTAAAGCAATTCATTAAGACGAGGAGAGCAATTTTACTTTAATATAATATCATATGGTGGATGAACATGATACGAAAAATTTAATTTCAAGTGCAGACATTAAAAAAAAAAGTCTTTAATATTTTTTAATTAAACCTCAAAACTAAAAATGAATTTTAATGTACCTGTCATTAAGTGTGATTTAATTATACACACACCCTACCTTGTATTTCCTTTTTTTACTTTAAGAAAACCATAGAAATTTTAGTCTTCTTGTCAAACACTTTTAAAGTAAACTTAAAAAATAATTACAAATTTAAAATATTTTAACTATTTCCTTGTTTTGACTGATGTTCATAACTGGCTATTTATAAACTATAACTATTAAAGCACTTTGAAATTGGCTTTTAAAAAGTTAGATTATTTTTTTTTTACCGTAAATCAAATAACTAATCTCATCTACAAGCTATTTCACGTTCTTTTAACCTCAAAATTTGTATGTAATTCAATTAAAATTAAAGTTTTCATTAATTTGTTAACGATTTCCCATATAGACTACAATAAAGTTACCCACTGCATTGCTACAAGATTAAAATATACAAAATTAATTACTTTAATTGCACTTTAATTATAATTAAATACAAAAATGTTTGCTGTATTCCAATAAACTCTAGTTAAATGATTCTTAACAACTTGCAGTCTACTTGAAGTAATCGCAGCGTGGCTTAAAGTTTGTAATAAATTACAAATTTGTATGAAAGTTTGATAAATTTTAAATAACTAATTAATTAATTAGAGTGCAAAGTAACTTAAGTTTTAATCGTATCTTGTATCAGTATATTGTAACAAAAAATCGATTTTTATAATAACAAGAAGAAAAAAAAAAAAAAAAAAAGCACAACCAATAACCATTATTAATATTTTATTTCAATCAACATCCGCATCTAAGTTCATTCAACGATAAAAATATGCTCAATAATAAATATATTTAAATTTCATAAAAATAATTAATTTCAGGACTTTAAGAAATTTTAACTGAATTAGGATTTTTAGTAATTATTTTAAGTACCGTATACAAATTCAATAAATCTTGAAAAATATTTTCTTTCTCTTTATATACCAAAAAAAAAGGCGTTAATCAAATCTATCTTTATATTTATTTCTGCTCAGTACATAAAAATTTAGAACTGTAACTTTTTTTTTAACAATTTCAGGCTTAAACATTTAGGAATGATCCAAATGATATACTTAACGTTTGCATGTAATGAAATTTTAAGGCTATATAACAATTCATCGTATATTAAACAAAATCTATTGTGCTAAAATTTAATAAGACAAACCATTTAATTAGAAGTAAATCAGAGTTCTTTGTTTTAATATACCATTTTCTGTGGGGTTTTCCATTAAAATATATATATATACATATATATACGCAGTACGCATATATATAGTACAAGTTAAAGTAGTTTTCTGTGCCGATACTTAACGTGTGATATATAGAAACATTGGTTTATATCAGAGGCGATTTACTTCATGGTGCCTTCACAGTTTCCAATTAATTAGTGACCCCCGCAGTGCCATGCTAGCCACATTGAACTCTCTCTCTCTCTCTCTCTCTCTCTCTCTCTCTCTCTCTCTCTCTCTCTCTCTCTCTCTCTCTCTCTCTCTCTCTCACACACACACACACACACACACACACACACACACACACACACACACACACACACACACACACACACACACACACACACACACACACACACACACATCCCATCCCATCCCTTCCCTGACACCACGCTAGATTAAAACCAAGTCCGCCGGGCACCATGGCTGCCGTTGCATATTAATAGCCGTTTAACATTATATACCTTTTTAAATCTCTTTTAAAACAATGATGAAAAATATAATCTAAAAAATATATTGACTTTAAGAATCAATGTATAAAATTTTTTCGGTGATTTAACTTCCCATGATCTATTAAGTTACAATATAACCTTTATTAAGAAAAATATTTAATAATATTCCTGTATTAATATCATAAAATATTTAGGCACAAATTTTACTGTCAGGTGCATGTATTTACAACAATTGTATTAATTTAAAAATTTATCCAACATTCAACGTAGAAAATTAAAATAATTGACATTTTTAAATGTTATCATTTTTGCATATTATATTATTGACAATATAAAGCTTTAGATATTAACTTTGTATTTTTATTTTTTACTTTCTTTAAACCTCTTCAATTAGTGTGTTGTATACCATATTATGTAAGCTACTGAACTAGCAATTTATATTTCGTTTCAAGTAATGAAATAGAAATGTTCTTTACACAAAAGCAATTCACAATATCTTAAAATTACAATTCTTTATATATATATATATATATATATATATATATATATATATATATATATATATATATATAATATATATAAAACTAATAAAATGTAGTTTTAACAATAAAAAATAAAAATAGAATTCTCTCTCTCTCTCTCTCTCTCTCTCTCTCTCTCTCTCTCTCTCTCTCTCTCAAAGGAATAAGTACCATTAAGAAATATGTCAAATGCTAACAAGCAACCATCCGTATGCTTGCTTGTTATATAAGCAAAGTTATGATATAGTTCAAAAGAAACTATATGGTCTATATTTGAATATTATAATAAATAACATTAAACCATAATGTATTATAGACATTCCATAATAGTATAAAATATATTTTTCTACACTTCTCAATGGAATGACCAGAAAAATCTCTTGACAGTATTATTCAAGAAGATTTTGAAATTGAAATCTTCAATAGGTTGACTAACAAGAATAATAAAAAAAAATCCAATTAGATTTCTTGACAAGTATCAAGCATTAAAGAAAAAAAAACTTAAAGAGTTTTAACAAATGAATATATTTATATACATATATATATATATATATATATATATATATATATATATATATATATATAAATATATATATATAGTTATTTTATATATCATTTTTGTATATTTAAACTAATTTAATTGCGTATCAACTTAAGAAATTTATATAATATTTTTATAGAAACTCTTTATACTTATAGAGCATGCTTTTTATGATTGTACAAGATTTTTTATACACTTATAAAAAGAGAGGAAAAAAATTTATGTAAAATAAGATTTAAAATTAGATTTTTTATATATAAGAATTTTAATCAAAGTAAAGGATTCAAAAAGCTTTACAAGCAAAATGAGAAATCTTTCTTTTTTAATATAATAATATCAAGAAGAAAAGTAAAATAATAATAATAATAAAAATAAACATACAAAGTATGTTTGAAATGGTTTTAAATGATTTTTAAAGAGTTTTATAAGTAATTTAAAGTGAACATGCAAATTATGAAACATTTTAATTGCATTTAAATTATTTTTCAGCTTCAAATGCTTATATTTTTACTAGCTTAAAATTTTTTGATATACAGTGATTTTGTTTGAAAATTATGATCTACAGACTATTTAGCTTCTTCTTCTTTTTTTTTTTTTTTTTTTTTTTTTTTTTTTTTTTTGTAAATTTTGGTTTAGCTTTAGTGGTAAAGATAAGATACGTTGTCAAAACGATTCTGAACTATTCATCATCAGTTAGGAACCCAGATATAAACATCTTTTGTCTTGAGTACACTTGTGTGCAAGCTATTTAAAATATTTCAAATTAAATTTATTTATTTATTCATCAACAAGTCCAAATACACTGAAAATATATAAACTTAGCAAAATACATTATAGAACCTAATAAAAGAAGCATTAAAATAACCCCTTGAAATCATATTTTACAATTTTTTCTTAGTCCCAAATTAAAAAGTTTGTTCTTGTGAAAGAAAAGATATTTCATTCTTTACTTTAATCAAGATTTTTAAAAATGCCAGAAATTCCTTCTTTTTTTTCTTTTTTTTTTGTATTATTATTATTATTTATTATTTTTTGTATTAATTCTTTTTTTTTCTATTTTAGGATAGTTAAAAATATTAAAATATAGATATTTACATATTATAATAGATATACAAAAAAAAAGTGTATACCCTTTTTACATACTTTATAAATATGTATAATAATTAATAATACTATTTAACCCAAAATATGTGATCACCAAAATTAAAGCAGTGGAAGATGTTAAATTTCTATACTAAAGTTGGTAATTATATTTTAATTAATTTCCATTTTGTATTCTTTGCACGCCAAAAAAAGTAGATTCATATGGCAAAACTCACCGATAAATATCACAATATTGTAGAAATATGAAAGTAATTTTAAAACAAATATAATTACTTCAAGATAGTAAAAAAAAGTGTGTAATTAATTACTTTTTTTTCAACAACCATGTCATTAAGTTTTAAGTCGTGCGGCAAAATTTACAAAATGTACAAAAAAAAAATACAACGTTTAAGTATTAAGTCTTTGATATAAAAAGAAAGAAAATAAAAGAGTAAGTCAACTAATGCGACCACTCTTTGTAGCATTTCTTGTTGTTGATCTTTTTTTTTTTTTTTTTTTTTTTTTTTTTTTTTGCACTTGAAGGAAAAAGAAAATAGCACGCACTAAAAGAAAAGTATACACAGTGAGTGAAACAATTCCTCAGTGAAATAAAAGAAACTAAAAAGAAAAGGCTATGTTGCAATAAATTGAAACTGTAATTACAAATTGATTTTCCACTATTGCTTTGTTTCAATTAAATCAGTCTCTACACATGGGTTGTGATAATTACGTTATAAAGTAATTAGCATAATTTTGATGCAGAGAAATTGACAACTTGTCATATTTTAACCTTGTTTGCATTTTGCAATTAATTATCAAATGAATTAATGTTTAAAAATAAATATTTTCTAATTAAGAAAGAGAGTACGTGTATATTTTCAAACAACTTTTGAAAAGTTATTTTTAATATCTAATAATTCTCTCTTATTATTAGCGTATAATAAAGTGGAATTTTCAAATTTAAAAACAAATGTAGCTTTATTATGCTATTTCATTTCAAAACAGGAAAAAAACAGCAAATTTATATACTCTAAAAATAGGATGGAACCCTCCAATTTTTTTTTATACATTTTAATTAAATAAAAGACAAAAATAAACAAACAAAAAATTATGTAAACATATACAAATAAACGAGTAATTTTTTTTTAATTAAATTTATATATAAAAAAAGGAAAAGTAGAAAATCAATATTTAATATACATTTTTATTTTCTTTGATTGAAAAAAATGAGTTTACGTAATTTTTCTTCTTGAATATACTGTACTTATATTTTTATCATTTTTTTCATTTAACTTTTAGAAATAGAGTAGTTTGATATGTTTTTTTTTTTTTTTTTTTTTTTTTTTTTTTGGAAGAGGGTATTAAATTTAGAAGACTACAGTATAGACTAGAAGTGTGTTAAGAGAGAAGTTTTCCTTTATCTTGTCGAGTGTCCCGAAGGGAGACAAAGTATCAGTAGAACTTGTGTTACACACGGTATAAATGTATACGTATATACTCACTTCTTTAAATGATGCTTCCGTATATGTGTAAAAAAAAATGAAATAAATTGAAAAGAAGAATTTAAAATTCATGAATACGATATCAATTTCTAAGTGAAAAAGAAGTAAAAAACATAATTTGGTCAAAACAAGTTTATCTTTTTTACATAGTTCGTTTCAATAATAATATAATTATAAACAAATAAGGTATAAAAAATCAAGAACATCACTTATTGTATGAAATTTTTTTTAAAGAACTATTTTATAAAAACTAATGATTTGAAGAGCATTATTTTAATATTTTTTAACTGAAGAACATCTAAAACTGATAACTAAAAACCAGTATGGAATTTTATTATTATTTTCTTTATCCCCTTTTTCTATAGAAAAAAAAAGCCTTTGCATATTTTTCTATATATTTAATTATAAAAGACAATTTAAATAATCTGTTGAAGATGATAAATAAAAACATGATAATATCTTACATATACACTGTTATATTAATAATAATATAAAATGTGATTTTCTGTCATGTGTGATGTGACTTAATAATAGGTTTAGAACGACTTTAAATCCTAAGAGATTATACAGGATAATGAAACGGATTATCCTTATTTAACCTGCCTTGACTTGTATAATATTACATACAAGCTTGTCGTATTATGTAACGCACATACACACATGCATTATCCTCTGGGAGATTTCTCTATAATATTATATACGTACGTGTGTATGTAATAATTGCGCTTTCCGTTGTTCATATCGCGTGAGATAAAACTAAATCTCACGTCATAAAGATCGTAAAACTAAAAGTGATTTACGTAAGTTAATAATAATTTCACATTTTACCATTTTGAATAATCATAATTGCCAATTTTTTTTATTTCTTTTTTATAGCTTGCCTTTAGATATTTTACATATATATATATATATATATATATATATATATATATATATATATATATATATATATATATATATATATATATATATATATATATATATATATATATATATATATATATATATATATATATAATATTTATATATGTTTTTTATTTGTTTCCATATATAGATATGAACCTTTTTGATACGTAAAAAACTATAGATTTCAAATGCATGTCTATCATAAAAAAAAACTATATCATATATTATATATATATAAATATGAAGTAAAGAGTTTTATGTCCAAAAGAAAACGAATATAGCGTGTGAGTAAGACATTTATTGAGACGTTTGGTTTATGTATTTTTATTTATTTTAACACATGGAATAATACATCAAACATATTTTTATTTTACAATTTTTAAAGCCTCAAAAGGCGATTATATGCATATTTTATTATTATTGTAATCTCTTTTTTCTTCTTTTTAAAAACACCAACGACAGACTTCTGCGGAAGCCAAGGTGAAGATGAAAATAGTTAAAGCCATAGACCACATAAAGCAACATGTGCTTTTTAATGAATAAACTCGAAATGGGATCTTCAAAAATGATGACAATTTTTACCAGAATGTTAATGTAGCCCCACAAGAGAACGTGAAAAAGCTGTAAAATATGCGATTTGCGTGACTAGTCATGTTTTTGTCGTCAGAAACATGCAAAAATTAATTAAAAAAAAAATGTTGTGCGGGTTGCATAAATTGAAATTTTCTGATCACTGCTACGGAGCTACAGTTGGGTTTTGAGAGAAACTAAAGTTATTTATGTAAGTCCCATCAAGTGTTTTGTGATATAAATGCTTATGTTTTCTTCTGGTCTATTCTTTTAAGTACCACAAGAAGACTAAAGACCTCACAAGACAATAGAGAGATTTTCCTGATGGCAATGTTCTCAAATTGAGTATAATTAAATTAATTATTATTATTTTAAAAAAAAAAACATTTATTTGAACTAAATGTTGCAGGTATTCCAATACTAAATCCAATATCATGACATTTTATTATCTTAGATAAAATGAATTGTTTGAAACATTTATTTATTAGCAACAACAATTTTCGTGCAAGATACCTCTAGAAAATATTGTATTATAAATATAAAAAAAATTGTATCTTGTGCAATTTACTTGATAATATAAATAAAGAGTGTTTATTTTTTTACTGAAGTTTTGCACGCCAACTTGTCCTGAGTTCTTTCAGTTTATAGTTGACGAGAAAGAACAAGTTGACATTAATCTAAATGCAGTTCTGTATTTGCAATAAAATCACAAAGAGAAAGAGAGAGAGAATATAAAAACTATTATAGACTCGAGTATAAGTACTGTATAATGCAATAACAAAAACAATAATAAAATAACAATCTTTATTGCAATATAGAAAAAAAAATAACTACTTTCTTTAATTCAGTATTGTACTATAATATTATATACATTGTTATATTAAAAAAAAATTGTATATAAAATCAAGGTTTATATATTATTATACTTTTGTGAGTGTTGTAATAAATAATAGAGTAAATAAAATATTTGTTTTGTAATATTAAAAAAAAAATCAGAATGTTGAGCAGTTATAACTATTTACATAATCATATAATTTATTTATATTTTTTAATTCATTCATCACAGACGTAATAAAAATGATATTCTGTTTCTCAAACAAACAAACAAACAAAAAATATTATATTATTATGAAATAAAGTGGATGATTTCTGTTTCCCAAATTAAATTTTAGTTTTTTATTAGGGTTTTTTTATGTTTCATTTTAGGTTTTAGAGGAATTTTTTCTATTCAATTTTGTTAAAATGGCTTTTCAATCGCTTTTTTTATTACTAGAGCTACAAGGTTATGTAATGAAATGTGTATTGTCAACTTTAACGATTCTTGTAATAACTCAATAACGAAATTATATATAAAAGGTGTGAATTAATTTTATAAATTGTAATTAATTCTATTTTATGTAAGTACAGCTCTGGCCAAAAGTTAAAGAACGGGGCAGCGGCGGTCGCAGCGTTTTCTCATAAAGATAGCAAAGTGTGCTTGCGGGTTGCCTATACAAATCATTCTTAAACTTTTGGCCAGAGCTGTACATGCCTTCTATAATTTTAAACTGTATGTATCACCGGGTGCAAGCCTATTTTTGCTTCAAATAAATAATAAAAAATACATAAAACAACAACAACATAATCGGCGATTTTAAGTCGTAATCACGTCCAAATATCAAATCTTGGTATTCTTAAAAAGTAATAAATATAAATTAATTTTAATAAAAAATATTCTAAATTAACTTGGGTATTTTATGTTTTTTATTAAAGAAAAGAAAGTTTTATTTTACATCATGTAGATAATAAAAAGAAGAATGCAAAGAATGGGAAGGAAAAAGATAAATACTCTCGTAATAAATTTACATTTATGCATAACTCAAAATTTGATATTTTAAAACTCATTATTATTTTATAATTGAAAAACAAAAACTAAATTTAATAATCTTACAAAGTTTATATATTAATGTATCTATCTGTTATTGGAAAAAAAAATATAGTAAAATAATCCAGATTAAAAGAATAAATTAATGATAAAATTGGATTTTTTTAATATTTAATTGAGTGTATTTTATACGAGTCTTCATTTTATATAATTTATGTATATGCATGCGTGTAATATATATTTATATATATATATACTATAAAAACACACATACACATAGAGAGAGAGAGAGAGAGAGAGAGAGAGAGAGAGAGAGAGAGAGAGAGAGAGAGAGAGAGAGAGAGAGAGAGAGGAAGGTGTAGTACAGTACAACTTCTTACATTTGTTTCCATAGATACTAAAACAAACTTGCTAAGTACAGGTACTAGATAAAAAATATTTCATTCCTATTATAAAATACTTTATTATTAATACCTTTCTTTTTACCTTTCTATATAATATATCATTAGCTTTTGCTCACATCATACAAAAGATCAGGTTTATTCAAATAGTATGGTAGTACCATTAATGTACGTTTATATGCAAAGCTCGTAGCTCTTTCCATTTTGTGATGGGCTAAAGCTTACAATAGTCAAGCCCTAAACTTACATTTAATGTGAATGTTACACACAAACTCTTTTATATTCAGCTTCAAAAACTCACATTTTATTTCTCTCTTTTTCTCCCTCTCCTTATACATGAAAACTCATATAAGGTGAAATAATAGCTACTTTGAGAACTGAATAGAAAACTAAACCAAAAAAAGGTATGTATGAGTGTTTTATTTCCATCGTAATTTACTTCTTCTCTTTTTTTTTTACAATGAATTAAAGTTAAAGAATCAGATTTTTTGAGTTTGTTTTAAATTTTTAGTAAAAAATATAAATTTAATGGAAATAAATCCTCTTTATTATTTTTATTTTTTTATTAAATCTCATGCAAATGAGATCCTAAAAATTTAAAACAAATAAATTAAATTTTATTTTATTTTAAAGGTTAGTGCATAAAGGTATACAAATAAAATTATGTTAATGGTAATAAAGTGCGTTACGTTACGTTGTATTAAAAATGTAAAAAAAAAAAGTGAAAAAAAAAAAAAAAAAAAAAAAAAAAGGCGCAATTCACACGCTAAAAAAGTTAATAAGATTTTTTTTTTAGTTGTACAATGTTATTTTAAAATAATGTACTTTTAGTAGAGTAATAAATTAACACTATATAATATTATATTTTAAAATTTTATTTTAAGAATTTTCCCTGTGTGAAAAATTCATAATATATTTTTGAATTAAAAGCACTTTTATTTTGTGTTAAACACTAGTTTGTTAACAGAATGTCATTTTTGTATGTTTTCCTTTATTTTACCTTTTTTAAATTTCATTTTCCATTAAAGTATTATATTTGTTTCACGCGGTGATTATTTTCAATTTATTTTCCTTCAAAACAACAACAACAAAAATCTCATAATTTACCATCAGTACTGGTCTATTTAATAAAGCAAATATCCATCAGAAACTGCAATGTAAATATTATATATACTGTATTAATCTAAACACAGAAGAAAAATGTAATTAAATTCTTCAAAATAACGAGAGTTTATAATTTAGTTCCTGAAGACTTTTTTTTTTTCTGTGAAAAAAAATATTAATATGAACGTATAATTTGAAAACGTTAATATTCACTAGATTGAAATATTGTCGAGGCAAAATTAATCAAGAGACTAATGCTAATTGTGGTGTCTAAGATATGTCTGTCTAAAGTTTGTAGAATCAGCTGTACAGATGTGTGTTGCCACAGGGCGATGAGAGAGAGAGAGAGAGAGAGAGAGAGAAACTTATCCCTTGAGCAGCACGTGACACTAGCTACTTGAAAGCATTTGTAATTAATATTCTCACCAACAAAACTTCTCCTTATTTCTCATTGCAAGATCATAACGTATGTTATATTGTAATTTACTACAAACATAGAAATACACTTTATAAACTTATAATAAGCATGTTTATTATAAATACATTTAATATGTTATTATTTGTTATTGGTTTTTGACTATTTATACTGAATGTTATAGTAATTGTATAACAAAATTTTAGTGATGATAATCAATGTAAGATAGTATTTTGTGTGAATTCCTTTTATCTTTTAATATCAATAATTAATACGAGTTGAAGAAATAAGTATGCCGTTTTTACAGGTTACCCCAGAAAGTGAACAGAAATTTATACTTTGATAATAGAGATCAAACAAATAAATATTCCAATATAAGGCGTTAAATTTCATGTTATTGCTGACCATGTATTATCCAACGAAGCTGAAGATAACGTAAGGTACCGACTGCGCATTTCGTTCGTATTTTCCGAATTTGCCCGATCGCCAAGATCTATTTCCGATTTCCAGTAAAAGTTCAACAATGAGTGCTTGACTGCTTCTGTTTACTCAAAATGCGGAAAAGGAAATGCCGGAAAAGGAAACCACGTGATGGTAAAAGTGGGAGGTAGCTCCAGGTAGCTCAAGGTTAGCTTGCTGCTGGCACCAACTTTTCTCCCACTTTTATCGTCACATGGTTTCCTTTTCCGGCACTTCCTTTTTCGTTTTTTAGAGTAAACAGACGCACTCCTTCTGTTTACTCAAAATGCGGAAAAGGAAGTGGCCGGAAGAGGAAACCACGTGATGGTAAAAGTGGGAGGAATCTCAAGGATTGCTTATGTTTCCTCAAAATGTGGAAATAGAAGTGCCGGAAGAGGAAACCACGTGACGGTAAAAGTGGGAGGTAGCTCAGGCCTAGCTTGCTGCTGGCACCAACTTTTCTCCCACTTTTACCATCACATGGTTTCCTTTTCCGGCACTTTCTTTCCCGTTTTTTAGAGTTAACATTTAAAAAAAAAATACACATGATAATATTTTCCCGCCATTAAAACGTGAAAAATACCGGAAATAAAGATTTAAATCTTGCAGAAGACGCATGAAATGCGCGTCATACGAAATACCCAACTTTAGCTTTGTTGGTATTATCTAAACCATGATATAGGGAGAGATCTAAACAAAGTTAAAACAAAGTTCGATGAATTAATTTAAGAAAATAATTACATTGTTTAGAAAAAAGATTACACAGGTATACATAAATGAGTATGCCATTATAAAAAGTATCATGTTTTAACCTATAACAGTTAGTATTGTCTGTATGCATATCATGAATTACATTTACACAAAAATATTAAAAAGACTAAACATTATGCACTCTTCAAAATATTACATTATAAAAGAGAATGTTCACAGTTAAATTGCTAAATTATTTTATTCTTTTTAAAGTTACTTTTTATTATTCTTTTATAATATATATAGCTTTGTTAAAATATAACAAAGTTATTATTTTTTTATATTAAAGCGTTGAATCTTTTTTTTTTCCCATTTTAAACGTTCCACTTACATAAGGTAATGTGAAAATTGTTCACTCAGTGTAAAATACACACACACAAAAAAAGCTGCCCCGCAATTTTTACTCTTATGAAATATAAAAATTTAATAATAATAAAAAAAGTGAAGGTTGACACACACATACACACACACACAAAATGTAGATTTTAGTCTACAAAAATAGCAAGATATAAAAATTCTGGCAGCAACCAACACAGCAATTTTGTAAGAGGGTTACTTTATATAAAACCAAGCTATATTTATTCATTATATTTAAATCGTTATATAAGCTAAAATTATCTACACTTAAACATTAGTTTCATTTTTAGTTTTTTTTTTAAGTTTTTTTTTTTTTTTTTTTTAGTTTTTTAATCACATTACAGTAGTCTATTTGCGCAAGTTTTGTTTAATATAAATATGGTAATATTCCCCTTTTTATAACGAATAATAATTGTGTCAAAATTTAATTCTTCGTAAAAAAAAAAATAAATAAAATAAATAAATAAATAAATAAATAAAAAAAAAAAAAAATTATATAAATTTTTATGTTTATGTATAGCAAAAAAAATGTAATAAATCAAAGTGGAAAAATCTAAGTAAAAAAAATCCAAAAAAGTTACGAATAGTAATAAGTAATAAGGATTGTAAATATATTTACTCCTACCTTTAGTTGTAGAGTAGAATTTATTTATTTTCTATAACAATTTTTTTTTAATTACTTTTTTAAGTAAGTGGCTCTGATTAACATTTCATATGAAAAGCTGTACGTACATAATATAACTAAAATAATTTTCCAAGCAAACCCAAAATAATTTAATGGTATATTTACAAACATTAATAAAAACTAATTACGCAATCATATTTAAGACTGCAATTTTTTACACTATAACTTTTAAAATATCCAAAAACCTCAAGTTTATAAGATATAAGATTTTATTACGTTCTATGTCTTTGCAGTGTAGAACAAGTCAAATAACACAAAATACATCAGCAAATACAATAATAACATGTGGAATCACTATAATTATGTTTGTTATACATGATATTAAAAAATTTAGAAAAAAATAGGCTATAGTTATACTTTACGTTATTACATGCAAGATAATTAGCAACACTATAAAACATATTGTCAAGCAGATATCTCTCCAGCAGATATTGCTGCGTGTGAACCGAACTTAATGGTCTTATCTTACAATTTTGTTTTTTATTGTTTTTACTGTAAGCCTGCGTTGCAAATCTTATCAATATGTTAACTAAAAAGAAAATGCAACAGTCACGCTGAATGAAATAGAAAAATGAATAGCATTTTTTCACTACCTGCTGCAGATTTGGGATAGAACAATAAAATGCTAGATTGGTGATAATTTTTAATATAAAACATAAAACAATGTGATGAAAAATTAAAAGTGACAATGTTGGGTTTTGAAATAGAGCTGTGCTAATATTTTATTCAAAAAATCATTATTAACCAGCGTGTGTGTGTGTGTGTATATATATATATATATATATATATAATAAAACCTTATCTAAGTTGTTTCAGCAGACCATCACATGAAAATATATATTTTTATTGACTGCAGCGCTATAATCTTCCAAAGCTACCATACTATCAAATATACTTTTTTTTAGTCTCAATTCAATTCTACTTCAAAATTAGTATAAATAAAAAATAATAATAATACAGTATACCTACAATTACATTTTAATTTGAATATTTTCCGAGTACAAATAATAAATAATAAATTACAATATTTATTATATTTTCTCATTTATTATTAACACACAAAACACATTCATATTTATTTATCTACATATAGTTTGTTATTTTACAAAATATTATATATTTATTTTAAAACAATATTTTTAATATAACTCTCCAGGCTGAGCATATTTTTAATGAATCAAACTTTAGTTAATTATTCAATAATAAACAATAACAAAGCCCATGGTATATTAGTATATATAATGATGATCATACACAAAATATAAATTTTAAATTTATTTTTCCATTAAATCAAAAGGGTACTTCAATAAACCGTTAAAATATTAAAATAATTTTTTTTTTTTTTTTTAATATTATAGCTCCTGAATTTTTCATGAAAAAATGGGAATTTATAAAACCATTTAAACATTTTTGGTAATATGCCAATTATTTCAATATACTAATTTGGAGTGCATGGATTATATAGGGATATTTGCTTACAAAATCGTGGTATTGGAGCTTTGATGAATAGTAGCAAAGGCTTGACCCCTTTCAATAACTTTCAAGTAATTGCCATTTTTGAGGTAGTAAAATACTTGGCCCAGCATAAAAGAAATTATGTTTTCCACTGTTAAAGTCAAACTTTAAAGGTTTTACAAGTTTCCACACCATTTCCCAAACTTCTATAAATATTTAGAAAGTAAGTTGCTTCAATTTGGAATATACCCTTTAATATTTTATTTTTCTTCAATTAAGATTATTTTTATAATAATAAATGGTTTTTATTAGAGGCCACAAAAGATGTACACTCACTAGCGTGGTCCTTTGAGAAATAAAAAAAAAATTAGCAGAGTTAATAAGTTTGTTATGCAATTTAATACTTCATATAGAAAAAAAATAGAGATAAGTATCACTTTCAATTTGTAATAAGAATTTAGGGTCCATAATATAACAACCACCAAGATGGCAATCAAAAATAATATTTTAATATAGAATACTATTGTATTAGTGGTCTGCAGATCCGTCAATTTTCTCCATAAAGAGCAGTTATTAAATATTAAACTATACCACTAAAATTCAGTGCCAAAAAAAAAAAGTTGTCGAAATATTGAGCAAATATCACACATTTTTCCTACACAACCTAATTTTATTTTCGGTAAGTTTCATCTCTAATATATATATATAATATTATATATATAATGTTTTAAATCCATCAATTCATTCATCTGAGTTTTAAAACCAATGCTCGCAAAATAAATTGAGAACATAAAGATAATTACAATGCCAATAAAAAAATTTATTGATATGAGTAAAGTTATCTATAAAATCAAATACAATAAAAAAAATAGCTAACATGCTTGCTTTGAGCAGTAAAACATTAACCTCCTATTAATTTTTATTTAAAAAAAAACATTTTTTTTTTAATTTAATCAAGCATAAAGCAATTAAAAATATAATTGACTTCATTTAGAATTAAAGGCTAAAATGATAACTATTAATGTCATTAGTTGATGATTATTTTATAAATATATATTTATAAAAATAATTTGTGGTTGTAGATATAATATAAATTTATTTAAATGTGGTTTTAAGTTCCATAATGTTGGATTATAAAAAAATGGTTTGGAATAAAAATGAAGGTTGATGTATATGTGAGTGATAGAGAGAGAGAGAGAGAGAGAGAGAGAGAGAGAGAGAGAGAGAGAGAGAGAGAGAGAGAGAGAGAGAGAGAGAATGGTTGGTACAAATAAACTAGTGTTATGTTGTATGTGTATTTGTGTGCTCTTCATAATCATCTCATCAAAGTTTAGAGAACCGCACGAGTCTAAATTAACGATATTATAATTGATTAACAGGTACATAAATCACCTTTATATAGTCCCTTAAAAACCCTTTTAATGTTTTATCAGCGAGTTCATTTCATTGTATTATTAATTAGTAGAATTAGTAAAATTTATTTTAATTTTCTGATAGTAAAAATAAAGTTGACAACCACTCTAATTTTTAAATATACAACAGTATATTGAAGCTACGTATAATTTAATTAATATTACAGAACGTTCTAAATATAATTTTGAAAATTTGCATCAGTGACAAATTTTACTTTGCAAATTTCGTTATCAATTGACCTTTTTGTTACTATAAAAAATTTCTAACTTTCATAGTCTAATAATTTTATTATGATACTTTGTCATGATATAAAAATCAAACAGAAAAAAAAAAAACGTTAAAAGTTTCTATGTACTCTAAATGAGAAATTACAACTTTTTTTTTATACAATTTGTTGCTCTACGGTACACGGTACATATAAAAAATAACTATGTTTTACAATACAATTTTCATCGCAGTTTTTTTTTTTTTTGCAGTATTTAAAAGTAAGATTACTTTTTTTTTTGTATAAATCTAATATTAAATTAACACACATACACAACCAACACACACACACACACACACACACACACACACACACACACACACACACACACACACACACACACACACACACACACACACACACACACACACACACACACACACACACACACACACACACACACACAATTATTACTGTTAAAATTTATTTTAATACAGTATTCTTCAAGTAAAAGTAAAATAATAAAATGAACAAATTTTAAATTGTTTAATATCCAATATCTTTTTCATACATTATATTCTGTATTCTCCATTCTATTATCAGTTTTTGATATTTTTTTGATGATGAAAAATAAATTAATATCATACATTTGGATTGTGAAGATTTCTAACAAGATTACAACATCAACTATCAATGCAATGGTGACAGTACAATACAGTAGCTCTAATGTGTATACCAGTGAATGAGTAGTAATAATAATAGCAATAATAGTAATAATAATATTGTGAGAATGAGTTAACGTAATATACACGTATTCACGTATAGTTTCATTTTCTACCCTTTTTCCTCTCGTTACATACACGAATTGGTAATCGCGTGTAAAAACTTTTACTACTCATACTATTATAATTATATACGTAATACTCTACGTACACATACAAAGTATGTAAAATATATAATATTACATTCTAGCTGTTAACATTCATGTTAAAATTTTAACAGCTGCATTTATCATTAACGCTTCAAATTTGTACAAATTATAAAATATTATTATACATAATCTGTTTTAATTTTAAAATTATAGATATAAATTATATATAAAATTGCATGCATGGATTGTATTCTATTTTAATATTTTATTAAGCATTTTATTAAAATAGTTTAATTATTGTTATTACTTTTAATGGTTGTTAAAAACTAATTGCTTTATTTCCATTTTAATTCATTTTGTTTAAAATTTTATTTATTGTATACCCTTTTCAAATTTATTCAGTCTATTAATTTATTAAAAATATTTTTATCATTGCTAGCTATTTTAAAAATATTCAATCATTGATTTTTTTTTTCATCTTCTTTTATTCTTTTATTTACTTTTATTTAATTTTTACACTTTTAATACACATTATAATGTATGAATGAATAAAGTAAAGGAAAAACAGTACAGTGTATGCACACCAAACAGATAGAATGACCCTTTTTTTTTCTTTTTAAAGGTTATTCAAAAGTAGTAAAATATTTACACTTTTTTCTTCGTGAATCTCAACTTCATCAGCATTAGTTTCTCAATATTAGCAAACGCAATGAAATTAAGTTAGTTCATGCTCATGACGTTAATGAGCCAGAATATTAAAGAATTAGACCCGAGAAAAACATAAGCATTTATATCACAAAACACTTGATGGGACTTACATAAATAACTTATTTGTCTCAAAACCCAACTGTAACTCTGTGGCAGTGATCAGAACATTTTGATTTATGCAACCCGCACAACATTTTTTACTAATTTTTGCATGTTTTCGACGTCAGAAACATAAATAGTCACGCAAATTGCATACTTTACAGTATTTTGTTTTCACGCTCTCTCGTGGGGCTACATTAACATTCTAGTAAAAATTGCCATCAGTTTTGAAGATCTCATTTCGAGTTTATTCATTAAAAAGCACAAAATGTCATGTTGTTTAATGTGGTCTATGGCTTCAAGATTTTTTAAAGCATCAGTTTACTTTACGTAACTAGCAAATCATGCAAACAAAATATTTTATTATTTACCTTAGAATGAAATTCTATATTTTGTATTATTTATATTTTATTTCTACCAATCGCAATATTTCATTTATGTTTTTTTTATAACCTGTGACATAAAAAAATAGGAAAGGTGTGTAACGTATGCAATGAAAATTTACTCTACAATATAAATCGAATTTGGTGTAAGTGAAAACTATATGTTACACACACTAGAATAATATTTTGACATGAAAATATATTTCAAATGTATTACCCATAGCAAACTATCAGCCATAAATTGTTAAAATTCACCACGCTATAAAGAAAAATAAAATATTATGACACATATAATATTATATTTTGGTTTTTTCAATTGGAATTTCAATTTATTTAAATATATTTTGGTAACCTAATATGTGCTTTATGATAATGAAAAAAAATCAAAGTAAAATTATTGATATAAACACTGATACGTTTAAATGCATTTTTTTGCAATTAGTACATTTAATTACTATTTAAAAACTATATGTATAATGTTGTTATAATTATGTTATACGTATGTTCATAAATACTATTATTTTTTCTGGTAGAAAGTTTTTTTTTTTTTAAATGTTTCAAAATATTACTCAACGATATGTTTTTTTTTTTTTTTTTTAATATATACATGTATATTATAATACCGTTTGCAAAACCTAATTTAAAATCAAAAAGGGTAACATAACATTTGAATAAATTAAAGAGAACGAAATTTTAATGAAGGGGTTAATCCATAAACAAAACTCTCTAAAATTTCATAAGATTTTAAAGATTTAAAATTAAAATTATCTACAATTTAAATAATAGTATAATATTAATTTTTTTAAACATTGATTTGAAAGTCCGGAAATGTTCTACTTATTTTTATAACATTTCAACGGGAAACAGTACTTGATTCGAAACGGAATTGATTCGACACGGAATTGATTCGACAAAATAAAGGTGGTGGGGATGCGGTAGTAGAGATGACGACAGTGGTGGGGGGTATGCAATTTTGAGTAATATTTGGCAACACTGCATGTAGAGGATTTGATTCGAAAAGGAATTGAACCGACAAAAATTTATAAATATTTTTTTTATGTGGAATTGATTCGACAAGGATTTGATTCGAAAAGGAATTGAACCGACAAAAATTTATAAATATTTTTTTATGTGGAATTGATTCGACAAGGATTTGGTTCGAAAAGGAATTGAATCGACAACATTTTATAAATATTTTTTATGTGGAATTGATTCGACAAGGATTTGGTTCGAAAAGGAATTGAATCGACAAAAGTTTATAAATATTTTTTATGTGGAATTGATTCGACAAGGATTTGGTTCGAAAAGGAATTGAATCGACAAAATTTCATAAATATTTTTTTATGTGGAATTGATTCGACAAGGATTTGGTTCGAAAAGGAATTGAATCGACAAAATTTTATAAATATTTTTTTATGTGGAATTGATTCGACAAGGAGTTGGTTCGAAAAGGAATTGATTCGACAAACTTTATTTCAATGAAGAATGAAGAATAAATGGTGTCCTGTATTGAATAACTTACTAAAATAATAATGATAAAAATAATTCAATATAAGTTCAAATATATTGTAAGTTTTACCAACATAACCAAATTAACGCACTAATTAGTATCATTCATCATTCATTTCTTAATAACAATCCATTACACACAATTAACAAAATATTTAATTATTTCACGCATATACTCCAAATAAAAAATATTAGTAAGTAATACCTTCTAAATGAAAATCAATGTTAGAAAATAAATTGTTCCTTGTTATTTAAATAATTCTACTATTCAAATGATATAAACTTCTAATCACACTGTTGTTAATTATTTTCATGTGCTTGAACCAAAAATGAGTATATATAATATAATGTTTTCGTCGTTGAACAGTACACCATAGGATCAGTTGAAATGTTATATATTGTGGAAAAAATTAATTATTGTGTTAAGAATATTTTTATCTATTTATTTACACGTTTATTTATTTATTGTTTTATTAATAATTTAGTTATTTATTTACTTGTTTATCCATTAATTCGTTCACATACTGCATGTGACATAAGCAACTTAGATTAATATTGGGATAAAACTATACATGTTTCTTTAATGAATAAGACAATTCACCGGTACCAAGAAAAAAAAAACAGAATTGATTCAACATTTTTTATTAACTTTATATTAAATTCAATTATCTGTGCAAAGTAAAACAAAAAATAATGCTAAGGAAGTGATCATTGATCATGTAAAATATAGTTGTAAAGGTAAAAAAAAATGTAGGCATATTGTTGTCATTCATTTATTTTTTCACACAAAAAAAATACCTGAAAATTATAAAATAAAACGTAAAAAGACAATTAAAAACATGTTTCCATGTCTATTAAATGAAATATATAAACAATAAAAATAAAGATACATAAATTATTTGAACAAATGGATGTAAACACAAACACATGACGTTTTATTATCAGTATTATGATTATTATTATTATTTATTATATATCACTTATATACAGAAATCCAACCAAGGCCTAGGCCTTATCGGTCGGTTCAATTATTATTATTATCATTTTTTTTTTAATTTTTATACATATACAAATTTTATTTAATAGACAAACATATTCTTAATATTTAGAAACAAAAACATAGAATTATTATTATTATTATACGGTATAATTATATAATGCATATTATATGTTGTTGAACTCCAACATAAGACATTGTATATATTTGCAGTAAAAATTACAAACAATACTAACATAAGAAAGGCTACCGTGAAGCAATAGGGGAAAAATATCTCACGCATTTTATGAATCAAAATAAAACATTTCATACTGGCATGCAATAAAAATAATAATACAATTTAAAGTTGTTAGTTTTTTTTTTCTTTCTAATATATTGTTTCTCACCACTTACATAAAGTCACCCAAAATCAGATCATATACAGGTTATGTATACCATTCTCATTCTCATTATATATTTTTTATAATTGTATTATATACATTAGATGTAAAGGTCCCAATATTTTTTAAATTTATATATTTATATATATGTTTTAAAAATTTGAATATCGAGCGAGGTGACATGATGATAAAAATTTCATTTTTGTCTTACCTTTAACTGATCCTCTACTTAAATGCGCTATATATATATATATAAATGATAAAAATTTCATTTTTGTCTTACCTTCTGTAAAACAACTGGGCTTTCACTCGCTGCTTAATTTGATGATAAAAATAACACACAACACCAAAACTTGTCACTATATAAATTAATAAAATACTCAATTCACAGTTTTTAAAGATCTATATACATAGCTATGTTATATTCACACAAAATTGTAACGTTTTCGAGGGCGTATATAAAACTATATACATCAGCTTACTGACTCTTGCTAACGAGGCGAGCCGACCTCCGCAATGGGGGGTGTGGCTCGTTCTCGTCAGGTGGTTTATTATTATTTACATTTTCAACTGTACGGTCACGTGGTACACTTTTCTTAAAAGAATCTATGAGTGGAATCCAAATAGGTGGTATTGTATTCATATTTTTTTTTATCAATATTAAAAAAAAATATTGTTACGAATTGAAAAAAAATTATCGAGAATGCCTGATATTATAAAAATATATTACTGGCTTACTTGTATGTATGGCGAGGATAGTTAAGTAAATTAATCTGAACAAAAAAATATATGTTACGTAACATAATTATGTTGTAAAGCATATTTAGCATAAAGCATTTATAGCATAAGTGATGCTAAGTCATAATAATAAAAAATATTTATTTTATTATTAAATAGTTATTATTATGCGTGAAGTTATTGTTTAGATTATGTTGTAGTGTCGTGATTTTTTTTGTTGATTTTTTGTTGATTGTTGTGCTGAAAATGGGAAAGCATAATTATTTCGTATTTATTTTTTGTCAGTACGGTATGCTAAGTGCAAATTTTGATGGTAACATAAAATTTAGCAGCAAAGTAATGTTTCCCCTTGCAATATTTAGACCTTTATAGAGCTGTAATAGTAATAGTGAGTTTATTAAAAATCTAACTGTTCGTCTATTTTAGATATATGTCAATTGCTGCAATATATGTGCTATTTCTGTAATTTATATTTTTAATCATTATTATTCTGAAATTTTAACAAAAATGGTTAAGTCAATTAGAAGTATTATATAATGTGTAGTACATATTACCTTTAGCTCATACAATAAGATTCATTTTTTGCATCACTTAATATGTGATGGAAATATTGCTAATTTTTGATAATAAAAAAAAATATGAGTAAAAACACATACGCAACACACATATCACATATTACTCACATTCATATCATATAAATATGATTATAATAGAAATAAATTTAAAAGTGGCGTCAACTTATATGATTATTACTTTCAGTTATCATTTTTTTACGTGAGGTGAATAAGTCTTTAAAACACAAATAAGTTAACGAATCCACAAAAATAAATTTCTCAATAATGGATACAAAAATAATAATAATATACGTAATTTTTGCAAGCCTAATTTTTAGATGCCTTTTATAGTTAAAGAAAGTGATATCAATTTTACTAATCGCAACATCATGGTTTCAGAAAATTTACAGTTATACAATATTTTATAATATTATCAGTGAAAAATGATAAATTAATGTAATGTTAGGTAAATACTGTAAGCTTATATGAACTTTCATTTCAATTGCGTTAAATTATTAAATTGCGTTAAATAATCCTGTAATAATAAATGGTTTTCATTAGCGCCAATAAAAGGTATACATACCCACTTACATGGCCTTCTGATTCTATTTATTTTTACAGTATTTTATATTTTTACTATTATAGCTACATACAAACTTTTAAGTTTTAATTAAAATATTACAAAAAAAATCAGTACACATAATTATGAATTTTCATTGATTAATATTATTATTATGCTATATAATAAATATTTGATCAGAATATATATTATGACCTTAATAAAATTATGCACATTTATAACAGATATTTTTTTACGATCAATATTGAAGTACTACTAAATATTTATAAATTACATTTTTTAACAAAGATTACTTCATATTAAAAAATATGCAGGCTATTTACATAAGTTAAATAATAGCGATAATTCAGCAGTTTGTATAATTTTGTTAAAATTTATGTAAGGAACATATTATTTAAAGAATATAATACGGTATATCGCCGATCGCGGGCCCAAACTGTGCAGAAGCAATCCCCACAATCCACCCGAGTCGCGAACAAGCATCTCTCATCATCGCCGCGAGCGATGCATGTTTACATATGACATGCACCAGTCGCTGCGGCCGCGAAAAGCGTCCATCCAGCTCCCTTGCGGCCCACGAAATTCACCCCCTACAACATGTAGAACCCGCGACCAGTGACATATAAAAATTAATCTTTACAACATTATACACTTAATAGAAGATTTAATTTAAAATAAAAGTCATTTCCATATAATTATACCTATAAATTATTAAATTATAATTATTTTAGTTCAGTTCCTTTTTTTTTAAATATAACATATTAAGATTATTTTTATTTAATTTTATGCCAATAAAGACTATTAAGCACTTCAACAAAGAAGAGTTTTAAACATAAGCAAGTTTTTCATTTTTTTAATTGCTTAAAAATCAAAACTATTAAAAATATAAAGTTGCCAAGTTTCAAATAAAACCATAAGGCAGCACTCTAATATTTTAATAATAAAACATTTTATTTACATTTGTTACCCTTAGATAATTAATATTGCATTGGACTTATAATACATAGACTTTAATATTATATAAGATAAACTTATCAGAAACTACGACAGCATATCTTTAATTAAAGTTCAAATATAAAATTAGCAAAATTTTTAGTACCCTTTCCAAAAAAATAATAATAATGATATTAAAGAAAAAAAAAAAAGATTCAAATATTTGGCGCTTTTATACATTCTAATCAATTCCACTTTGAAAATATTTATATAAGTTTGTCGATTCAAATCCTTTTCGAATCAAGTCCTTGTCGAATCAATTCCACTTTAAAATTATTTATAAAATTTTGTCGGTTCAATTCCGTTTCGAATCAAATCCTTGTCGAATGAATTCCACTTTAAAATTATTTATAAAATTTTGTCGGTTCAATTCCTTTTCGAATCAAATCCTTGTCGAATCAATTCCACTTTAAAATTATTTATAAAATTTTGTCGGTTCAATTCCTTTTCGAATCAAATCCTTGTCGAATCAATTCCACATAAAAATTATTTATAAAATTTTGTCGATTCAATTCCTTTTCGAACCAAATCCTTGTCGAATCAATTCCACATAAAAAATATTTATAAATTTTTGTCGATTCAATTCCTTTTCGAATCAAATCCTTGTCGAATCAATTCCAGGTGTTAAGTTTTTCCTCTACATGCAGTGTTGCCAAATAATACTCAAAATTGCATACCCCCCACCACTGTCATTATCTCTACTACCGCATCCCCACCACTTTTATTTTGTCGAATCAATTCCGTGTCGAATCAATTCCGTTTCGAATCAAATCCGTGGTCCCATTTCAACTTCACTTTTTTACTATTTCATTTTTATATCTCTTATATATTATATGTATTTTTTTTCTTCTTCTTCTTCGTATACTTATACCGCTTATATATATATATATATATATATATATATATATAAGCGGTATAACAGTATACTACCTTAACCCTTTTCTTACCCCTTTTTACTTTAAAATATATGGCAACATATTGCAGGTTTATATATAAATCACTTCAAGGTGAAACATAAATTTCTGTGATTCTGTGTTGTTATGTTGTGTACTGTGTTGTATAAAGATACTGTGAAGAGATGTATTTCGCTATATTCTCTCTCTCTCTCTCTCTCTTTTCCCTCCTTATATTCACAATATTACAAGCTCTAGATTTCCACCCATGTAGGCAGACAATTTTGGCAGATATATACTTTACATTATAATATATTATACACCACACACATATATAGCATAAAAGAGAGATACGTTTGTCACAAAACGTTTTCTACGGGCTTAACCTAACAATTTGAAATTTACAGTATATGTATATAGAACAGAGAATATAGAATAGAAAATTTAGGTATAAAAATAATAATAATGTCATATATACCACATATACATACATACATACAGTCCAATTAACGTCAAGTTTTCATGTCACATTTAATTTTAACTTTATATCTTTAGTCATA
Organism: Ecdyonurus torrentis; assembly: GCA_949318235.1. Taxonomy (NCBI): domain Eukaryota; kingdom Metazoa; phylum Arthropoda; class Insecta; order Ephemeroptera; family Heptageniidae; genus Ecdyonurus; species Ecdyonurus torrentis. The sequence goes on along the minus strand of OX439131.1, from coordinate 31,927,350 downwards.
TGTCCGCTTATGATGGATTAATTAATAAAATATTTTACATTTATATATATATATATATATATATATATATATATATATATATATATATGTCAGCTTGAATAACAAGAAGAAATTTAATTTAATATTTTATTATATTTGTTATAAGAGGCAAATTTATATAATATAAGCTTTAAATATGATGTTAAGTCACAATTTTCAGACATTTAAAGGAGATTGTTATGTTTATCTAAAATAAGTAAAATAAAATATTTTGGTAAAAATTGAATTATAATATTATACTCAGAAAATACAGTTTTACTTATGGCAAGAGTTACAATACAACACTAATATGGCTTTTAACTTACGTTTAAATTAAGAGAGAGAAAGAAGGAGGGAGGGAGGGAGGGAGAGAGACAGACAGACAGACAGACAGACAGACAGACAGACAGACAGACAGACAGACAGACAGACAGACAGACAGACAGACAGACAGACAGACAGACAGACAGACAGACAGACAGACAGACAGACAGACAGACAGAAAATCATCATTCAACATTTATTTATTTTAAAAAATTCACTAAAGAAATTTAAAAAATGTATATTATTTTAATTTATTTTTTAAATGAACTACATAACTCTGAGCTATATTATACAGTTAAAACTAAAATAATAAATAAAGACATTTTTAATTAAAATAAAGTATTTTTTTAACACAAATATAATACAACATTATTTTGCTGATGTAAGCATGATAGAAAAATCATTTTATAAATATTACGGGAATAAAAAAAAAAAAATTGTTATGTTCAAACTTGCGTAACAATTTACAAGCCAAATTACTATGAACGTAAAAAGCTATTAACATGTTTTGCATTTTTATATTTCTGTATAACTTAATTTACATTACGTATGCTATATACATATTATATTAAATATATATTTAAAAAAAATAACCTGCAAAAAAAATTTATGTATATTTATTTATGTTTATATGAACAAGCAATTTATTTCTCCGGTGCTAATGACGTCATTGTTTATGTATTGTGTGGTGTTTATTTGAGAATTATGCAGGCGGTATAGTATAATATACGTAGTAAAATGATACATAACAACACACATATAGTTTTAAGTATTATGTATATGGGAGGATCAAAATTGCTACTATAATACTCGTTTTAACAACGCATTTTATATGTATATAAAAGAGAGAGAGAGAGATGGAAGGGGAGAAAGTAGATAATAATGAAACAGTTTAGCTGGCTTTTGCTATGTTGTGTGTTATATTATGATGGTTTGTTATTGTGACTTTAGCTATATAAAATACTAAACCTTTCTACATAATTTATGTTAAATTTCTATCTCACTTTCATTATATTTCAAAAAAAAAAAAAAAAAAAAAAAAATGAAACATGGATTTTGGAAACAATCATATTTTGTGGCATTACATCTAACAGTAAGTTTAAAAGTTTGTTTAACTATTATTTATTTTTATCAAGTGTGACTTTTTGTGATATTTTGTTGAAATATACGTGGGCAGTTTTGCTTTTAAAAGCACTGTATTGTAAGAACTTTATAGTCTTTTATTTTTAATGCAATTAAAATAATAATTTAATTGGAATTGATCTCTTTATAATATTTAATAACTTTTATTTTCCGTAAGTTGATGATAATACGTCTTAGTTATTATTAATAAGGTTAAGTAACATCTCTTGTTAATTAATAAATAGAATTTCTTTAAAATGAAGACGTTTTGATATGACAAAGCCATAGACTACATAAAACGTGTGTTTTTTAATGAATAAACACAAAATTGGATCTTCAAAACTGATGACAATTTTTACCAGAATGTTAATGTAGTCCCACCAAGGAGCGTAAAAATACTGTTAAGTATGCAATTTGCGTGAAAATTCATGTTTAAGATATCAGAAACATGCAAAAATTAGCATGAAAATGTTGTACGGGTTGCATAAATCGAATTTTCTGATCACTGCTACGGAGCTACTGTTGGGTTTTGAGACAAACTAAAATGTTTTTTATGTAAATCCCATCAAGTGTTTTGTGATATAAATGCTTATGTTTTTCTCTGGTCTATTCCTTTAAATTCAAAAATGTTGTATACTTGTCACACTAATAGTCTAGAACTGAACTACATGAAAGTGTTTGACATTGAAATGCAAGATTTAATGTGATTTCTTGACAAGCTAACAAATAAGAAGACTTATGAAATTTTTAAGTTCTGGTGCGGTGCGAACAGTCCAAACCTAACAACATATCTATTAAATTTAATAAACACAAAATGAGTTTTTGTCTGAGATTATAGGTCTGGACGTTCACTTTAAGGTGGAATAATTCATGTTCTGGACAAATTAATAAAAAAAAATGTGTAATCTGAAATAAATAGAAGGTGAGTGCTGATATTTTTATTATTATTATTTTTTATGTTGAAAAATATAATAATTTACAATTTTCATATAACTCTCTACTTAAAAAACTTACAATTAGCTATACAAACTTCTCTCTCTCTCTCTCTCTCTCTCTCTCTCTCTCTCCTGCTTATTTAATTTAACTCTACTTAATGAAATATAGTATCCTATACTGTTAGTGACTCGTATATTCTTCACATTTAAAGCTATGTGGAGAGCTCAAAGACTACTCATAGCTTGTAATCGTATGAAAATGTTTTAAGACCTTATTTTTCTGTTTTATTATTCCTTGTTTAAATGAAAAATAGAAGTTACTTGAATATTAAAACATTCTTTGAAAAAAAAAATTACATGACAAATTTAAATATTACAAAATTTCTTTTTATAAAAATAGTGTCAAGAAAATCTAACATACGTATTTCAAGTTTTTGTCTCTTCTTTAGCAACAAAATTTTCATAGAATTTTCATAGTAATTTTTTCTCAATTTCCTTTTTTTTTTTTTTTTTTTTTTTTACAACGTCGTTGTCACACAGATGTTTGAAATCGTTACGGGGAAAAAAAACTGACGAATTTGACACTATTGGATGCCGACAAAAAAGAATCAATTCTGCCTCACTAGAACATATCTATGCTTGAACGAATACTCTGCATGTCTACAAATAGTGCTTACCTCTCTCTCTCTCTCTCTCTCTCTCTACGTCTTTCTTTCTCAATAAATCATTTTTGTACACTGGATCTTATAAAAGACGATAAAAAAACGTAATAAATATGGAACTTTAAATTCACAGAACACGTGTATATTCAATTTTACTTTACACTTGTTCTCAATCATTATAAATCAAGATTTACAATTTCTTTTACATGTAAAATATTTTATTGATACTTAAATTATAAGTAATGATTGATCAATTTTTTATTGTTTCACTCCATGTAGTGTAAAAAATAAATACATACTATTAATCCACCTCAAGGGTTCTTTGAGGAAAATTACTTATACTTTCCTGAAGTTGTTGTTCTAGATATTATTTTCCTTCTTAGAACTTTTAAACTTTACCACAATTCAAATTACATTTACAGCAAAAAAAGTGTTTATAATTTTAATTGTTTTGTTTTACACATTTATTGTAAGTATGTTCTCAACTTACCTTCATCAAGTACAAAAATGTCCAGAAGTTTTAACAATTTTCATAATAAAATTTGCTGATACTTATATTTAATAAAATTTTATATATATATTATTGTAATATTATGTTATGTGTTATATTCAATCTCTGTTGTATAATCAATTGAGAAAATATATTTTAACATTCCAAAAATTACCTTCAGTGATATTCTAATAAGAAAAACAAGTGCTTAATTCAAATGGTAAAAAAATATTATTACAATACTATGTACAATTAAAAAAATATAATTTATATTTCCAGAACAAATATCCACAAAAACAGTGAGAGTCATTCAAAGAAATGAGTTCATTAGTTTATTTAGTTTTTGTTTTTTCTTCTTCTTTATGAAGTGTAGATAATTTATAAACTCTAAGGATATAATAGCGCTTTATTATTGCCTAGAGGCAGTTGCAATGAAGGGGTTGCTTCTCTCTCTCTCTCTCTCTCTCTCTCTCTCTCTCTCACATCATTTCCAACGAGCTCAGGATGCTTTGATAACAACGCATACAGTACACACACACACACATTTTACTCGCATGAAGCTATCATTATACTTTTGCAAAAACCAGGAAAACAAACATTTAAATATTATAACACTTTATTATTACTATATATATATATATATATATATATATATATATATATATATATATACATATATATACATACACTTAAATTTATAATTATAGCCGTGAATATTATATATATAAAATATAACCTACACACAGCAAAGATTAAATATTATATATAGTATAAAATTTCATTTTACATTTTCATACCATAATAATAAAATATAAATTTTATAATACTGTACAATATGTAATGATAATAATTATATTATATAATATTCGAGTACTTGTGTAATTTTCATGTAATAAGACATTAATTAATTTAAGTTTCGAAATGAGCTAGAAGAAAGAGAATATGTTTTTGTTTAAATCTCAGACATTTTAATCTCTATCTAAAAGACTTTATATAATACAAGTTTTATACAAAACTTTGATAATCATGTTTTTGAACACATTATGAGTAAATTTAAAAGGATGCATTTACAAAAGTACGGTCAAAAAATAATTCTCTTATATACTTTATGGTGTTTGTTTTAATTATCGTAATAAAAGTTATTGTGCTGACATAATTGACAATGTGAATGCTTATGAATGTAAGTAATTTAAAGAAATAATGTTACATTGAAATGTATGAAAATAATATAAATGAAAATTTGATAAACATTAACGTAAAGTGGAACCCATTTAAATTTTAATTTGTTTGCAGAGAATCAACTTTATCTTACTATATATATTTTTTCTTTTATTGCGTAACGTAATGTTAAATTTGAAATGTTTTAAGTTTCAATGAGGGAGTTTTTAAATAATAAAAATACAAATATTTAGAAAATTTGTTTAATGTATGCAAATAAAGTCAATGATATTTGTTATAAAAATTCAAACTTCAGTAAATAAATTTATAAATAATTTATTTTATAACATACATTTGAAATATCAAAACACAATTGGCATGATGTTGCTTTTATAAATCTGTTATTAATATTAATGTTATATTACATAAGAAAATGTAATATTTTACTATGTATACTATATACTTTACTAAAAAGAAGGAAAAAAAGGAGGGGAAACATGCCTGTGTTTTAAACTTATTCTGATAAGACAGATGAGTTATTACTATAATACTTGTATTCATCATTTTCTAGTTAAATGCATAAGAAAATCGAATGTAAAAACATATCATATAAATTTCCATCATAAAATGATTAATTTATTCTGTTATTTTAAAATATTGGCCAAAAACAAAACTAAATTCAGTCATCAAAATTTACACTTGATGGAAAAAGCATGTTTTGTAAAGATATGAAAATTTATGACAAATTTAAGTGAAAGGATGACTGCATAGAATAATCAACATTTTAGTTAAGTAATTCTCATAAAACTACTGGTATATTTAGGTGATTATTTTATATATTTATATCGTAAATCCGTAAATCCATAGATAACAAAACGTAAAGGAGAGTGTAGTTTTGTGAGAGAAATGTATGAATAATTCAAACCATTTCACTCTCTCTCAATTTTCTTTATACTATGATAGTAATGATAAAATTATGATTAAAATTTTTGGAAAATAATGTAGCTATATATATATATATATATATATATATATTGATATTATTCTATAAAACTAAATAACCGTCGAGTCATATAGCCAATCGTACGGCAGATTTCACTTGTAATATACATGACACAGAAGCACAATTTATGGATGATGTGGAAAGCATGACAACAAACGTACTGAAATTGGGAGAGGGAGAGGGAGAGGGAGAGAGAGAGAGAGAGAGAGAGAGAGAGAGAGAGAGCAGTTGTTTACAACTGAGTGGAAACGTTTGTAAATGCCTCCATTTTAGCTCTATATGCTCAAATGCAAGCTGTTAAACACATGAATTCCATAATATATATATATATATATATATATATATATATATATATATATATATATATATATATATATATATATATATATATATATATATATATATATATATATATATACATATTATACAATACAATTTACGTAACCACAATACAGTTCCAAAATTTATCACTTAAAACGTAAACACAAATTTATATTAAATTAAAATAACTCTATTGGAAGGATAACATAATTTTCAGTATGCGCAATACATTAATAAACTTATATCAAAACTATACACACATACAATATACGATAATATTATATTTATAAGTTATATATTATGATTTTTTTTTTGTTCTTTTTGTTCTTTTTATTATTATTTTGAACATTATACAATTCTGCATTATTTTGACAAATATTTACTTTTCAAAATTTTAAATGTTAAATATTTGTATAAAAAGAGAATGACTTTTATAATGTATTCATGTTTATGTTTGTTGCAAAATTTACTGACCAATAATTTTCGATGTTCATAATTTAGTACAATAACAATGTCACAGTGAATGGTTAAGGTATGACAACTACAATTATTTTATTTGTTTATGATAATATAATGTGTTTTGTTCTATAATATATACTTTTACATTCAAAATAATATTTTTGTTTCAATTATTTCCATACACTTCCTGTTTCTCTCTTGAGTTTGAATGATTTTGCAATGTTAAATGAAATATATTGATTTAAATAATATTTTCCTTTTCTTATAATGAAATTGATTCCTTTTCCTTATAATTAATACATGATGTGATTTCCAAAATTGAAATTTTATCTTAATGTATAATACAAATATTATTATTATATTACATAACAAAGTCTGTTTTCATGGTTCTGTCACACTACAAATTTTGTGCCATATTTGTAAGGCATTTCTATAAAAGCCAACAATTATTTTATTCTCTTTCTCTTTCTCTCTCTCTGGGTGGAAAATTTCCCACGGTAGATATCAACATTCTCTATCTCCACCTTTCTATATTATATAATAATGCAATGACAAGTGTGATAAATAATTCCACTATTTTACTATAATGTTCTCTACCTTAAAACAATATGAACATTTACTTTGAAACATGATAACAAATATATAAATATATACGTAACATAGAGAGGAAAATATTTAACTTGGATTCAATATAATATGTATGTCACATTACATTAAAGCTAAAACTGTATGTTAGTTTATAGTGAACAAATATTGTTGGGATTATTTTACTTTGACTTGGGTTACAAATAAAGCATTCATCCGTATTATGTACTTGTTTGGATTTGAATAGAAACTCACTCACTCTCTTTCAGTCTACTAAACTGAACCAATATTACTTGGTACTTTAGTTTAAAAGCAGCACACACACCCTAAATCAACAAAAACCAATAATGCATGATGTATTTTCGTATAACAAGAATCAAAATAGTAATTCCAATGATACATTACAATTATAATAAAATATATTATTAGGGAAGCATTATATTGCATTATCATGTATAATATTACCATAATTGAATTGTTAATGTATATTGATGTTTTGATATATAATTAATATACTTACTATTCGCCTATAGAGGAATTACTCAACTTGTGTTTATTTCAATGCAATTTTTTATTTGATAAGTATACTTATTATACTAATTTACATCTATGTTAATTTTATTGACTATATCTATATATTGAAAGAGGACAAAAGAGTTTTATTTTTATTACAAAATTCATCGGATATAAGTGTAGTATTCATATGTTCACTGACTAACGAGAATAGACAGTATTTGAGCCGATCAAGAAAGTTCAATTGAACTTCTTTTTTTTAAACGAATGAGGGCCCACGCACGCCGCATTCAGTAACGGACATCTATTACAATAGTTCAACAATATTTGCTAGTTTTAATGTACCGACAGGAATTGAATAACCTGCACAACAATAGAACGAAAAGCAACACTGTATGCCCGTTCTACTGTCTGTTATTCTGCTGTTATTTCAGCGCTCTGTTCCCCTCATACCTGTTATCTGTAATATCAAACACAACCTGTCTTATTTCTTGACCAAGTCGACGCTCACCACGTTTAGTAAACAACCAAAAACTTGATCTCTATAATAAATACATATTGACTGATGTTACAATGTTTGCAACATATTTATGTAATAAAATGATAAATTTTGTTATAATATTATATATTTTGATATAATATAAATATTGTGGTTATTAGGGAAATAAAAAGACACGTGAAGCATTATAATATTATGGTTTCTGATATAACTGAATTTTATTTATCATTGTCTTAATATAATTAGTAAAGTAATATAATTTAAACTTTTGTTTTACGTGTTTAAAAATAAATTTGACATAATATATATATATATATTTTTATCACAAAATAATCACTAAAATCGATGGTATAGTATATATATATATATATATATATATATATATATATATATATATATATATATATATATATATATATATATTTTAAACAAAGTGCAAGTGTATCTTATCTTCTAAAATTGCAACCTAAAAAAATATACCATGAATACGAGTTACAAATTGTTCTCGCGACGTAATGATAATAACTTGAACAGCATTCTACTTCTAGTAGCGAGTGTGTCCTGCATTAGCTGCAACAACACATCGCAATTTAGGTATACAATTTATAACACTACATAAAGACTATGAAATATTTCAATTGCATTATTACATTTAATTCAAAATAATTTTAATATCCAGAGATTTATTAGTTCATTGGATTCACCAACTATTGTTTAAAATTATTTCATTGTGTATATTTTTTTATCGTAATATTTTATTTATATAACTTTTCAAATATTTTATTTTTTGAATAATATTCAGATAGAAAGAACAAAATTGTCAACAAAATATATCACATACAGCATGCATCAAGTCTGGTGAGATATTTTACCTAAAAGAGATGAGGAGAAGTAGAGGAGGGGACTTTTATTTTTCTTAGAAATAGCTATGTTGCCGGTTTTTTCATATTCCCATAAGGATAATGTATTGCAGGTTATTCAATTCCTGTCGGTACATATGATACTATATGCATGACCACATGCATATACCTGTATATTTACATTGCCCTGGTACGTCTCCTTTTTTTTTATTATTTTTTGTTACATACACATATAGGCCTATGTATTAATTAATAATTACATATTATATGCATGTATACTCTTTTTGAAAAGTCAGCCCGATTGCAGGTCTTGCCTGGCTATACAAAACTGACTCTTCTTACATACACATTTATTATTCTTATTTTTAAATTTCAATAATTGTTAACACATAGAAAGGAAAAAAAAAAAAGAAAAAAAATAACGGTGTAGTTCAATTTATGGGTCATCTGACCTATTTAGGTATTCAGTACACCCACTCTTGAACTCAGACACCCATATGTATTCTTACTCTGAATATTTTACTAAAATTGCTACCTATATATAAACCTATATATGCATATACACATATTTTTACATGCTTTGGTATTTTGTATATTTAATTTATTAATTTGCACAATAAAAAAAAAAAAAAAAAAAAAAAAGAATTTAAATTAAAGAAAGACGTAATCTTCACATCATAATCGTAATCGCTCACAAAATTCTGTATGGATATATGCCAGCGCATCTTCATAATCTTGCACCCCAATATATAGAGTAAGTGAAAACAACACAAGGTTAGATTGTTTTTCTCTACAAGCTCCTTTTGTTGGGCGAGACGCACCGGATAATGCTTTTAAAGTACAAAATTTTAAAAAAATTGATCACCGTGAAAAATTTACACTTTTTTTTATAAACACATTAAGGTGTTTTATTAGTAAGATTCTACTCTAATTGATTTCAATATATTAAGGAAAAGCTAACATATAAACCTTAAACTTCATAGCAAAGTTGATAGCATTTAATTACTGTAAGAAATCTAGAAATGTTTTGTCTATGGTTGTTTCTTCATCATTGGCTTATACACTCTTGTCAAGCTAAATTCAAATTCATAAGTAAATTCTAATTGTAAGCCAAACAATAAATACCATAGTTCTAATGTGAGATTATTAAAAATTAAGTCTCATTAAAGAAGTACCTATAGCTAGTACTGTAAACTACACACAACTCTTGAGCTAGTTTCGAAAATTTTCGTTAAAAACATCTGATCATGACGTCATTAGCTGTTTACTACTTTTATATTATGACGGATCATTGTTATTTCTTCGTTTAGAACTTTGGACTTGATAAGAATGAACGAAACTTGACAAAAAAAGAAATTCCATGCTCAACATGCGACTCACTTTTATTGGCTCAAAAAACAAGATCAACCAATGAATGTGTCTTATTTTGTTGATCAGCCAATCACTGTTAATGAGATTCACTATACTTTACAGAACAAACTTATATGTTTTTTTTTTATATATGTATGAAAATCAAACTCAATATAAATTATATAAAATACCTTATTTATTTATAAATTATTATGAAAAGTTTCTTTATTAAAAATTGTATAGTTATAATACATTAAATAATTTCATGTTAAATAAAAAATTATAAACTGACATGTAGAAAAGGTTTTGAATTATTAAAAATAAGAACATAATATAGTGTATAGTAAATGCACAAGTGCATTACTTAATGTAAAGCAGTATAAAAAGTTAGTTTCAGTGAAGGCAAGATTTATGTTTTTACTTTAGTAAAGTAATGCAGAAACGTTGCAACTTTTTCTTGTTCAAACATGTGAGCATCAGAGCAGAAACTTAACTCTCTGTTGAAATAACTTTTTCATTTTCTCTTACCTACACTTTACACTTTTTTTTTATAATTATTATTATTATTATTATAAAGTGATTGATGTACATAATAATATTAACATTAAAAGAGGTGTTGATATTATAATTATGTATAACTCTTTTTAGTTTTATTATTATTATTAATTAAACGTTTGCTTATTAATTAGTTGTTATTTCTTTAATTTAAATATTTTTTCTTACGTATCAATATATATAATATATATAAAATTTAAAGGTATAGTACACTTACTTTTTTTATCATCTATAATATTAGAAAAATAATGAAAATATGTTATTATTGATAAATTAGACATAAACACGGCGTTGGTTGTGTAGTTATTTTCATTTTGACGATTTAATTATCTTATCACTTATCGAACGTCACGGTATTTTGAATTTATAACTTGAATGATTGGAGTTCCGCGCAAGATGACGAGAAATATGCATCGGAATCTGTGCCGGTGCCTGTAAATTTTCCTATTGTGTCGTTATTTCTTGTTTTTCCATCTCCTTTTTAACCACTAATCCTTTGTAAACCTATTATCTCCTTTTTCGACTAATTTGTTACTACCAGGCACCGGTTTCATAGTCATTAATTCCATCTTCATAATTGTTCACCACGTGGAGTGCTCGCAGAAGAGGACATATTGACCATAGGTCATAGTAAAGTAAAGTGGAAAGAGTGTAGAGGCCGATCGGGCGACATTTCGTTCCGGGGCTTGTCTGCACACATTTTTTCACGGATCTTGGATGTGGACGTCGTCGGCTCAGACTTTTTCATAATCGGTTTTACTGTTTCACCCAGAAAGACGGAACGGTTTACATCTCGAGGAGGAGTCTCGACTGGTCAAATTGCCGCTAAGGCAGAGCCGCGACTGGATTACATTCATGTGCATGTGACCCCCACGTGACCAACGTCAGCAAAAAACGTTATTAAATAAAAAAAATAATAACTTGACTAATTGGCTAGTGAGGCAGAGAGGGTAGGGGGCTCGGCGCGAAAAAATTCCAGCTAAGTTTTCGCGACGTCCCCTTACCCCCTATGCTTATTTAGACAATCAGAGTCACGTTATAAATTCAAAATATTGTGACGTCATTTAAGTGATGACAAATCCATCAAGATAAAAATAATGAATATATAAATACAAAATCAACGTGTTCATATCTAATTTATGGATAATAAGGTACGTATGTTAATTATTATTCTAATATTGTAAATGATAAAAAAATAAGGTGATTACGCCTTTAATAGTGAAGCTATTGTAATTAGTTGTTTGTTTGTTTTCTCAGTAGCTCTATATAGCACGTAAAAACATTGAAAAGCAAAAAGAACAAAAACGATATAGCAAAAAGTACCAACATATTTTATAATTCCTAGTTTCGTTACACTATTTGCAATTTCTATGTTATCATTTTGAATCGTGATTTTTTATGACACACAGTAAAATAGAGGAAGAAAGAAAAAACGATTTAATATAATATAATATTTGATAATTAAAACCTGAAAAGTTGGGGACTAATACAAGAAATAATAGTATAAAGCACAGTTTAAAATGATATTTTATATAAAATAAATATATATGTTTTATATTTTTACGTTTCCTATATACATTTTTTTTCTACATTTAAAAGCTCCATAACATAATAACTAAAAAAAATTATTAATGAAAATAAAATTAAGGTCAATTTTGTAACCCAACTGTTGAAAAAAAAAGTCACACATTTCAATAAATTTGTATGAACATTAATGTGTATTAAATTACTTTTTATAGTCGCATATATATATATATATATATATATATATTATATGTTTGTGTGTGTGTGTGTATATGTGTGAATGATTTTAATAGATATGATTGATTTTTGTTCATTTAAATTTATATTTAATGAAATTATTACTTTTTTAATGAATAAATCAAGCTAAAAAAAAAAAATCAAAACTCTATATTTTATTATCACATAATTCAGACATATAAATATAGTAAAAAAGGTTGGCACTACATTAATCTGAACACTCGACACACACGCACACGTGTTTCATATAAAAGAGAGTTGATTGATTTATTAATCTCTTTCTAATACCTAACTCAAGCACATATACCATTTTTTTATATACTTTTCATGTTACGTACTTGACCTTTTTAACTTTTTTTTTTCTTCATTCAAACGTTGCTTTAAAAGTATATTTATAGTAGATGAAAATTGAAATACACACACACACACACACACACACACACACACACACACACACACACACACACACACACACACACACACACACACACACACACACACACACACACACACACACACACACACACACACACACAGCACTACTGCGTTTACATTTTTTATTAATATTAAATATTATGTAAGTATTAAGGCAAAAATAGGCGGGGTGATATTTTTAGATGCCTTTTTTGATACAAACTCCATTTTACTATAATTGATATTTATTACACACTTGTAATGGAGTCACGTGCAAGTTTTTAATAAATTAAATTTAAATTATTATTTTTATAATAGTAACACAATCTTTTTTCTTTGTCAATTTGAGTTTTCTGTTAATATAGGCAATTCAAAAAGCACAAATTTCCAACATTTATACATTATTCATAATTACAATATATTTCAAAGTAATAAAATATAAACATTTCAATGTATAGTTTTATATTTGTATGAATAATTATGATACCAAGTGCGAAAATTAAATCGTAAAATTGAGCCTAAAACATGATGCTATCAAACTTGAGTCCTTCCTTTTTAGCTCATATTTCCCCCATTTTTTTATCCAAAATTTCAACATATAATTCTAATGTAAAAGCTTCTTTATAGAGTTGAGGCTTGAAGAGAGATGCTGCGGCTTGCTTGTTCTGACAGGTTCTCATCATATACGTTTAATCCTCTCGCAGAGCAAAGAGTTTATAATCTCTCTTCCTGTCTTTAGTCGAAAAGTCTACATCAAAATCTAAGCCATAGCACCAATAACTTTCAACTCTAATCTCAACTAAAAAAAAAATTTATATATTTTAATACCAAAGAATTGTATAGGAAGTTATGAATCCATTTAAAATGAAATATATATGTAATTTAATTTTAAATTCAATGTCGATAACAATAAAAAACAAACAAATAAACCGAGTCAATGATTTAGTGGAGAGAGCTTCCACTCAACACGCGAGATTTCCGCGTTCAATTCCAAGCTGCTACCTCGGGTTTTTAACCTAGGTATGATATTCAAGAATTTCATGGTGCATTCTGGAGATACTTGCATGTATGCAGTGTCAACCAACCCCGCTCTTTAAGCATAATAGGTTTGGAATCACGGTCCTATCTTAACGATAACAACTATGTAGTATGTAATGTAAGCAGTCTGTAAAGACTAGTTTGACTTGGCCATGTTTTAATAGGCTAATGGCTATAAAAATAAGTAAAAGACAAAATTACAGGATTTTAAATTTTATTGTTAGATTTGTAAAACACGGTTTACCTTTCTGTCAGTGACAACTATAAAATCTAAATTAAAATTATGGTATCTGCCATATACAATTTAAAACACTTTATTTACTTTTAAATTTATTTATAATAATAATAATATAGTTTTATTGAGCAAGAAAATTGTATAAACATTTATTTATTTATTCACTCTAAAAAATGGTGCATTACTTTAGTTACGAATCCTAACTTATTTAAGATAATCACTTTTAAGTTATTATAAGTAGCTAAAATAATGCATTTAAGCAAGTTATTAAAAATGTCTAATTTAGGTTGTTTTAAGTTGTTTTAAGTTTTTTAAAGCTATTTTAAGTTAAAATAGCCATTGTTAATAATTTGGTAAAATGCATTATTTTAGCTACTCATAATAACTTAAAAGTGTATAATTATATTAAATAAGTTAGTATTCGTAACTAAAGTAATGTACTAATTTTTTTAGTGTTAACTTAATTATTTAACAATCAAAGCAAGATTTGTTAACCTAAGATTTTATGAGAATACGAGCAAAAATCTGAAGTGTTTGTATTTTATTACATAACTCACTCTATATTTGATTTACATCACTTATTGAAAACTACATATTAATTGATCAATAAGTAAATATGTTAAGGCATACATAGATAAAATTGTGTGAACAGTGTGTTTATGAATTGGAAATTACTAACGCAAAGAATTTCATATTTGACTACAAAACGATTCAAAAAGCTTTAATTAATTGTAAATAACTAGAATATTTGATGCATTTTTCTCCCTACAGAAAATTTGCCTCATTAGCACATCTAGTGACATGATGACATGAAAAGCCTTTTATGTTTGATAAAAGTGAGAGAACGGTAGATAGTTAATGTCAATTGTATACATGCCACTAAAATAACCAAACGAAATGATGATTCCAGTAATCAAACATTAATTACTATCATGTTATTTTGTACATTTTGTTTAGGAATAGAAATTGTTTCATGTTTAAATATATAAGTCATTTCATTAAATCCTACATAGGATAAACGTTTCAATTATATTCAAATATGTAGTTTTAAAGATAAAAATCATATGATTATGTTATGAATATAATGGTGTATAACTATTTAAAGTAACTAAATAGATTCTTTGAAATTTTGTTTGAATTTTTAAAGAGTTTTTTATAATAACTTGGCTAATAAAGAAATAGTATTAAATTATAATTCAATTCTGAGTAAAATTGTAAATAATAATAATAATAAAGTCTAAAGGCAGTGTTTGTTGTCTCTTATTCAATTTCCTGTTTTGGATAAAGAAAAGCAGGCGCCTCGTTTGGTGGTGGCGCTTTTTTTTTTTTTTTTTTTTTTTTTTTTTTTTTTTTCTTGCATTTTCTAATACACCCCCAGACTTTGTTTGCTAGCGAGTTTGTGATAGCGTTCGTTTTTAGTAAGAGAAAGTGAGAATATCTATCGAGGAGACGCCTTTCATTGCACTTCAATCCCACTTAATTCTCATCGAATACCCCCTGCCCTCCATTCTCCAGGTTTTTGCCTCCTTTCTCTCTCTCTCTCTATCTTTGTAGCGCCTTGAAAGTAAAGTCGCTCGTGGGATAAAGATGAAAAAAAAAAAGACGAAGAACTTCTTTGACAAGATTTGCGCAGCTTCTCTCTCTCTCTCTCTCTCTCTCTCTCTCTCTCTCTCTCTCTCTCTCTCTCTCTCTCTCTCTCTCTCTCTCTCTCTCTCTCTCTCTCTCTCTCTCTCGGCTATATTCTGATTTATCTCTTACTAACTCTTTCTGTTTTCTATCCCTTTCCCTTCTTTTTCATTCCCCATTTATTTCGGCCTTTCTCGCACTCCGCTTATCCTGTCTTTTCTTATTAAATGATTTTTTTTCTTTCTTTATGTACAAAACATTTTTGCAAACAAAGGAATTTTATACACTTTCAATCATTGTAATCAATAATTTTAAATGGCATTTGGCATCTTAGAATGAAGCAATCATTTTCTTATTTCCAAATTGAAACCTCATGTTTTTAGTACGTAATTAAAAAAAAAATATTATACTTCAACCAATGTATACCTTTCTTTGTTAGAGTTCATAAATTTGTCAATGATTCATATCATAGTTTCTACCTTGACTGTAATAGCTATGTATTGTAAATGTAAAAAATAAAATAATGTTACTTTCTTCACTTTTTACCATTGGATTTCTTACTGTGTTATTTATATTGCACTTACGTGTACTACTTGTTTTATGTTGTTCTTTTCTTACTTACTTACTTAGGATGCATTGGCTTTAGAAAACACATCAAGTTGATTGGATTCATGGATTTGTGAAGCACAGCAGCTCTTGCTGCAAACCTACATAATAATAACATCATCTCCTGGGCTACTAGTACGTTCCTCTATATATAAACATATTCTACTTATCTTAAAGTATACACGTGTTATTGATCCTGTACTCAAAACCAACAATTAAATAATGAGATGGGACCGTCATATCATATACATACAACTATTATGTCCCTTAACCCTTTTTTACCCTCACAAACTGGGGCTAAAAAAGTAGGAAAGTAAGTAACTTTTTAAATTCATGGTGTCACAACAGAGAAGTTTACAATAGAAATTGAAAAGCGGTCTTTTTACTTAACAAGTTTTTCTCCGATTTGAGAAGGCTTAAAAGATAAAATATGTATGAACGCGTCAGATGCAAAAGCAGACATTCAATATTCGCAGCATGGTTCATTTTACGAGCGAAAAAAAAAACTTACAGCCAATTTCTAATGTCTGTGTTTGCATCTGTCGCTTTCATATGTAGCATTATATAATATTTTATATAGTATTAACAAGATCTCTTTAAGCAATTTAAAATAATTTGTTTCTAAATCAGGTTATGAATTTCATTGACGATTTATTCCAGTGTATATTCATTATGAATAATTATATGCAGTTATTATTATTATTGTAATTACATTTTAAGCATAATGTAATAATATATATCTTATTTTAATATGAAAAATTCATTCATTTGTATAAATTATCTAAAAGTTGTAACAGTTTTATAAATAAAGTAATTGAAAATTTCTACTTAAATTTGAATATTAAATATATTGTTAATATGAAAGAGAGAGAGAAAGAGTGAGGGATTAAATTCTCAGACCTCAGACTATCAGAAACGAATTCGGAAGGAAATCTATCAGGCACTGGTGATGAAAACACCCGGTTCTCTCTGAAAGCAAAATGTACTTTTGCTTGTGTGGTGAGAACAAACCATTCAACGTACGTACGTAACATTCATCTCTCTCTCTCTCTCTCTCTCTCTCTCTCTCTCTCTCTCTAAGCTAAAACCCTATGGAAACACGTGTACCCTTACTTTTGTAAATACACATTACTCTTTTTAAAATAAAAAGTAGAAAGAAAAATTTTCGATGTTGAAAAAACAATTCACAATCCAATTACAAGTAATTTAACTTTAAAAAAAAAATTGGATACTTTTTCTTTAGACGTGTAAATTTAACAAGAATAAAATATTTAAAAGAAGAAGAAAATTCATTACTTTGAATATATTCTTTTTCTCGTGAAAAAATAAAAGAAAGAAAAGAAAGAACAAAATAAGTTAGAACGAAATGAAAATAGTTGTGAAAATGAATAAGAAGCCATCAGTCTTTCAAAACATGCTCTATTGTACAGAATACTTAATACAAAAAAAAAGAAGAAGAAGAAGAAGTTAATTTGTATTAAAAGCAATAGTTCACATATGTTCATGTACTTACATTTATCACGTTTAACTCAATATGACTTGAAAAATTAGTTATCAATTTCAAATGTCAACACATAAAATTATTTCTCAAAACAAAAACTGCTTTTACATGCATTACCGTGACAATAAAAAATACATGAATAAATTTGTTCTATTTCTGGTATAAATACTATAAACTTTTTATTCTTAAGTACGTTGAAATATTATTCATTTAAAAAAAATCGTAAAAATCACATCCTCATAGCTTAAAACTTTATTAATTTTTCTGCCGTATCGATTTTGTTTTCTCTGACAAAATATCTGGTCACAAAAATACAATAGTTTTCATTTTTGTAACACTATAATCATCCAAAATTAAGTGGTAAAAAACTTTCAACAAAAATCGGTGTTTTTCTCATCCTTGTAGGCGTAGGGGAGATTTTTTTTTTTTTTTTTTTAACAATGAGATTTGAAAATTGCCTTGTATCTATTACAGAAACTGCGTATTGAATAAAAACTCCAAAACTAGCACTCAAAACTATTAATCGTGTATTGTTTTTTTTTGCTCAGATGAAAACATAAAAAGTTGGACGGTTTATTTCTACGAAAGAAAATAGAAAACACTGCACTTTTGCTTCATATATTACGGCTATAAATTGATATACTGTATTAAATAAACAAAATTAACTAAACATCTTTACTAACACAAGAGAGAGAGAGAGAGACAGAGAGAGAGAGAGAGAGAGACAGACACACACACACACACACACACACACACACACACACACACACACAGAGAAAGAAAGAGAGAGAGAGAGGGGGGGGGGGCAAGGTTTAGACCCGACTACATGTTCAGCCCACTCTTACACCTAACCGATATTTACAATATTTGAGCAATATATTATTTTATTTGCAATAACATACAACATAGTTTAGTTACATTATAATTTAAACGCAAACTGTTGGTTTTATTATTAGGTAATGTACGTTATGTCAAATTCAATTTTGATAATTTTTTATATGTAGTTGGCGAGAAAAGAATGAGTGATAGCATAAGACTTTTAGAGTCATGGGAAATGTTTGTTTTCCTTCCTCTTTCTAGTTTTGTCTGTATGTACATGATAGTGATGTGATGGGTCAGTCATGAGGCGAGAGGGTGAAGGGGTGGATGCAGGGGTAACAACGCAACAGCCACGACAGCTCCGGCAAGCAAGCAGGCTGGCAGCTTCTCTCACACGAGGCAACTTTACCAACGATACAACTAGATGAAGAAAAAAAAAAAAAAACATACGAAGCAAGCAAGCAAGGAGGCTGAAAGTAGAAACTTGGTGGTTGCTTGTCTTGAATACCAAACACACCATATACAAACTTCAAAGCCAGCCTAGAGCAGAAATACTTTCTTTTATTTCTCTTTTTTTCCTTTATTTCCCTCTCTCTCTCTCTCTCTCTCTCTCTCTCTCTCTCTCTCTCTCTCTCTCTTTCACTAGCCCAAGACGTTTCAAAAACTCAACCAACCTACTACATAAGACTGCATTTTGCTATATATATTTTTTTGTGTGTTGTGTGTGTGTTTATATGTTATTTGTGTGTATGTGTGCTCAAGAGATATTACGTTTTGGTGTTTTAAACCGACAAGTAATAAAAAATGTATTTATATTTTATAAATTTACGCCTAAATATAAAAACATGAAATGTTTCGACATTTATATGTTTTTATTTTACTTTTTTTTCTGTATTACTGTTTCAATACTCAAAGACTGTATGTGAAACATTAATGTAAGACAAAATAACATTTATTGATTGTTTTTATTAATTTTTTAAAATAATAAATACTAGCATTTACTAGAATGTAATATTAATGTTAATCCTGTGATTGATCGACCTGTGATGACCCGTAATGTTTTAAACGTTAAAAATAATATTATTTTATAAGATAGAAGGCAAGAGGTGAAAAGTGTAATATTCAAGTTTAATTTTATACATAATGAAGTGAAATATAGAGGGAGTAAAATTTTAGAGTGTAAATGCCACAAATGCCTTTAATAACATGAGAATATACTTTTAAATTCCATACTTTAACACTTGATCCTGTTGTTAATCCCTCTTTCTATTTTTCAAACAAACAGTACATGCGCTTTAAGCACCATGATATGCACATGATATAAAAACAACTAAAAATAAAAAAGTGAAGAGTCAAGTCATTAAGTGCGCACAAAAATTCTGTAATTACTAATAAGAAAACTATTTCTTTCGTTCCAAAACTTACTATGACTATTTCCTCTATTTTTATATTTTATAAAATATAATAATATTAAGTTAATGTACCATTACTTATAAAAACATTTTCTACTTAAGCCTAAGCCAAATGTGCGTAATATGAATTTCATGAGAATACTGGTGATACGTAGGAGCTTTTTACACAAAGAAACGATAAAATTTTCTCTTTTTCTCACACTCTCTTCTTCTACTTATTTCCTCAGTTTTCTTCTTAACTTCAAGAGTTTTTGACACGTGAAAAGAATGTGCAATTTTGTACAATTGATGAGAGAGTGAGTGAGAGCGAGAGAGAGAGAGAGAGAGAGAGAGAGAGAGAGAGAGAGAGAGAGAGAGAGAGAGAGAGAGCTGTATTGCGTGTTCTTGATTAGTGAAGTGTTTTTACAGATTCAGGTAAAAACGGAAGAAAACTAAAAACTAGAAACTCCGCGGGTTAAAAGTTTAAGAGTGGAATGTTTTGAACTTAAAATTGAATAGATAAAAAAAGTATAAGAGACGTAAAGAAAAGGAAATAAAAAAAAATATAGAGATTCTTTTCTTCTTCGAGCATTGACGTTAAACTTAATCCTTTGTGACACGTTGTATCAAAAACATTCAAACGTACTTAAAAGGATTTTCTCACTTTTTCTTACTATTTCTTGAAAGTATTTTTTTTTTCTTTTTTTTTTTTTATAAATGTGTAGCAAATTTAATACGAAAATTGTTATATAAATCTTTACATTACAAAACTTACATTATTTCCTCAAAGTGCTCTGGATTTAATATAAATCATGTACAACTCATGTTAATAATCATGATATTACATTTTAAAAACATCAATAGTTTTATCTGAATTATAGAACAGTGGATTCATTTAAAGAAATTCATAAAACATAGAAATTTTTAAATATAACAATGCTTCATTAGTGTTTAAAGATATATTTTAACGAGTCTATGTACAATATACTTACACTTAAGTCAAGAAACTCTGACATTTCTCTCTCTTTCTCTCTTTCAGCAAGAGTCTTTAATTGTTGGGCTATGTGCCAAGATGTTACCTCTTTATATTATAAAGAAAAATAAAGACGTTCTGTATTCAACAGACACAACTATCTTGATAACATTTTTCTTGATTTATATGCTTACTTTTTCTGATGCACTTTTTCCCCCTTTGTAAAGCTTTCTTTCTTTCTTTTTTTTTCTTTTTTTTTTTTGTAATTAAGGAATAGAAAGAAAAATAAATTAGGTTAAATAAAATAATTTTACAAAAAAAATATATATGCAAGGTTATATTATGTTATAATAAATTATTTACATATAAATAAAATATATTAATCTTCGATTTTTAACTGTATAAAGGTGTATTCACATATTCTTAAATTTGTTATAACTTTGCGCAGTAAATCAATTTGTCCCATTTAACTCACTACGTTATTTAATAATTTGTTGCGCAAAGTTATAACAAATTTAAGAATATGTGAATGCAACTTAATGAATTTTTTTTTCTATCAAACCTCTAGGCGAGGTACAACTTATGCTAGTTATTTACATATTTACATTGCATTTATACTGAATTTACAACTTAAAGAATAGAATATAAAATATATATATTTTATATTCTATTCTTTATATATAAAATGTAGCGCCCACTTTGAAACAAAGTTATCGTAGTATATAATATTTAAAAAAAAGAAAAAAAAGTTGAAAGGTATAATTAATTCATACTGTAATTACGAGACTTCAAGGGCTATTTTTCTTGTACGTATATATTTTAATATGTAGAAAAAAAAAAAAAAGCGCCTGCAAAATTTGGTGCATATGCAACCAGCTGCGCAGATACGACACAATTGTTGCATAACTTTAAGGATACTTTTTTATAGTGCAAATAATTTTTTTAGTATTTTAGCCACAAAAAAATGATCAAAAACTTGGTTAAAAGCTTTTAAGAAATCTATAATGGTAATTGATGAGTCTTAATGCTTTTCTAATACTTGGAAATTATTTTCTGTCAACTAATGCAAATTTTAATGTTTTTATAATCTAAAATTTTGTTTGCTTAATGCATGCATGGCAATTACGTATATTTTAAAAGGAAATATTTTTTTCTGCGTTTTTTTTTTGTTTCAATAGCTAATACTTCATATATTTTCTTATTTATGAGTGAGTAAAAGTTTTCTCTTGGAAGAACGTGAAATTATTAAATATTAAAACAATGAACTCTCACAATTATTAATTCAAAACGATAAGAAAAATATTAAAAATTAAAATAAAGATAAGTGTGTGTATGTGTGTGTATAATGTAAAAACGTATAAGTAATTCTATATCTTAATTACGTTTATGAATTAGGTTAAAGAACATCACATTTTTTAAAGAAACAATGGAGTGCCTTGTAACGTAGAATGATTTGAGAAATTTTAAAAAATTGTAATGAAAAGTGTCAGTCAGTAAAGTAAAGCTCAATTAAAAATTTAAATAAATCATTTAATTATCAACTCAAATGTCCCTAGTTAATTATTACATAAAGTAAATATACCAAAAATAATATAACGTAGAACATATAGTTCTGATTTTTTCAATGCATTTATAAAGTTATAAAGAGGTACATTTTTATTTTATTTTTTGTTAACACAAAGAATTATTATTATATATGTTGTTCATGGTTAACCTCATAACATTTTGACAGGTATGTGCATAAAATATTAGACATTGCGTTTGGTTTTGTTCGTTATCAATAAGTTAGTTGTTCGTTCACACTTGATATGTTGAGAAATTGTTTTGTGTTAAAGACAAAAAGGTAACAGCTGAGCATGTCAAGAGCTTCATACTAAGCAACAGCTGCTAACATGTAGCATCATGCGTTCGTTTTGTTCCTCTCAGTTGATAGTCGAGGGTTGAGACGAGAGAGAGAGAGAGAGAGAGAGAGAAAGCGTTTCCATTATCGTGGGCATGTCGCACTCTCTTTCCTGCTGCTGAATTCGATGCATTATTCAGACAAGTGTTGGTAGTCAGCCGCCAGAACAGTGAGCCTCTCTCTCTCTCTCTCTCTCTCTCTCTCTCTCACTATGTCTCACTAAACTAAGTCGTACAGAAACCTTCACTTCATTAAGTGTTTAAAATTGAATAAAATATCATTATATTATAGTTATTTTGATGCAATACAGTACATTAAATTTTAATTTATTATGTTAAATTGATATTAGAAATATAGAAATATTAATTCAAAATATTATTACTGTAATAATGCAACTTAACAATAATGATCTCATCATGATTTAATTGTTTCAATTTACGTTACATAATATATAAAATATTTTTATATGGATTTTTTTTTTATGTTTGCATAAATCTAAAAAAAAAAAATAATTAAAATTTATATTTTTTTTACACGTGTTGCTTCTTTATTATTATATTTATTTTTCTTGCAATATTGCTTATAGGTTTACTTCAAAGTCAATCTAAATTAGTTTTGCGGTATATGGTATGCTACACAGGTAGTGTAATAGAAGTGGTATCAAATAATTGCAAATCTCTCTCTCTCTCTCTCTCTCTCTCTCTCTCTCTCTCTCTCTCTCTCTCTCTCTCTCTCTCTCTCACTCTCACTCTCACTCTCACTCTCATTCACACCAGGGCAAGGTAATACTGGCCACCACTACCACGCCACATGAAGTACGTACTATAACTTCCTTGCTACCTCTATACCTCATACCACACTAACCTAGCAAGCGAATGAACGAATGGGGGAACACACATAGTCAGAGCGATTTATTTGACTCGGTCGAGGTGAGAGTTAACAGGGGTCGAGTTAATATTATATATATATATATATATATATATATATATATATTCAATATTTCGTTTTCACTACACTGCTATATTATTATACTTACCTTAAAAAATGCTAGTGAAAAACATTTATGATAGAAATTGAAGCAGATTTATAAAAACGATATTGAAAGTAAAATGTTATAGAAAGCCATATACATGATGAGAGTTTTTGTTATGTGCATTTAAATATTATGAAAGAGGGAAAAATATAAGTAAAAGCGATAGAAGATTCTGTGTAGAAGAAATTCTGTTCTGTTCCTTGTATATTATTTTCTTTCTTGATATAATAAAGTAGATGAGCTATTTATCTTTTTTAAGTATACGTTACAAATTTAAAAATATAATTTGTTGACTGAAGTTGAAATTAAACTCCATCACTTTTTAAGTTTAGCCTGATTTAATTAAAAAATTACTACATTAATTTTCTTTAAATTCTTTTAAATTAATCACTATGATTTTTTTAATTTTAAGCCTTTTATGAACCACACCATTAGAGGACAAATTTGAAATTACTTAAAAATTAAAACACTTATTTGTAGTTTTTTTTTAAAGTTTTTAATTACCATTGTGCATATAATGAATGTTATATTTTCATACTTAGGATAATGAATTTATATCAATAAAAATACTATTTACTTAACTGCGTAATTTTAATATTCGTTAATTTTAAGCTTGAAGAAAGAAAAAAGTTTACTTTAGTTTCTAATTGATTCTTAATTTACAACAAAATATATTTTTTCAAATATATCGTTTAATTCAATAAATAAAAAGCATTTTCTTTAATATTTAATTTTGCACACATAGTAGTGCAGCAATAAAATTTTATTGAATAAAATAAAAATATATAAAATAGAGATCAGTTAAGCTTTAATTAATTTGTAATATGTCTGTTATCATAAATTTAGATGTTTTTCATAATTTAGCAAGATTTGCAATATTTATTTTATTTCTTAATTTACTTTATAGACCTCAAAGTTATTTAAGAGAAGGAATTATTTTTCTCTATCTCTGTCCTATATATAAGTAAATGGCTGGCTGAGTTTTACTAATAGAAAAAATATATAATATTAGAAAGAATTTATTCTTCTCTATTTAGATTCAATTTTATTAAATTGAAAAGTAATTTTTTTTCATGAATAATATTATATACTTTTTTAATATATGCATTATTTTTTGCAGTATAGTAATAAAATTTTATTATAAAAACTGTAAATTATTTACGTCACTTTCATTTTAAAATTCTTTATATATATATATATATATATATATATATATATATATATATATATATATATATATATATACGACTACAAGTTAGCTCAAATAGGAAACTTTATCAGACTAAAAGAAAATTGCATTACGAAACTTAGAACTCCTTTGTTTCTATTATAATATTATTAGTGAAATAATAGAGAAATGTTTTGTTCATAAGAACAAAATTATACTAATAATTTGTACTATATAATAATATGAAAGGGTTTGGCTTTCGTGTTACACCGTGTTATATCAGCAGTAAACTGACATTGACAAGGAATTCGGCTCGACTGGGACTCGAACCCGGATCTTTGGTTTCCCAGGCCACGCTACCGAGACTCCTCCCTCTCCAACATTATTCACTGTTCATATATAGTCAGCTATAATATATATATATATATATATATATATATATATATATATATATATATATATATATATATATATATATATATATATATATATTATAATATATAGTATATAATAATATACTTGAATTTGTACAAATATTTAGAATTGACATCTCATAACTTCTCATATAAGTTACATACATTACATTATGTATTGCTTTTGAGAATATTATAACATTTTTTGCACTTACAAGTTTTGTACTACGTACTTTGAAATTAACGTCAAAATATAACGAAAAAAAAAAGAGAGAAAGAGAGAGATTTAAAAATATTTGCACTCCTTCAAATTTACATTTAAATATTTATTTAAATAGCTCGTATAAAGGTTCAAAAATGTGTTTTTCATAATAATATTCTTATTTTTCATATGGTTATGATAACTTTTATACATCAAAATGTCATAATATTAATTAACTTAATTAAATAAACAAGAAAATTATAAAATACTTTTAACAAAATTTACGTAAAAATTATTCAACAATATAAATGTTGACATATATCATTTTTCATAACCGTCATAACTTTACAAACTTCTCATTTTACATATTTTTACATAATATTTTGTTTATTATGTTTTATATTCACATTTAAATAGTTTAAAATGAATTTAAGTTAAACATGCTTTTTTAGTAGGTTAGTTTTTATTAATATGCATCGCATATGCAGCCGACACTTTAGCGAGGGAGAAAACAGGGTATTTTATTTTTAGCAGCTTCTTAAAAGTAGAGTGGATTTAATTTTATCAAAACACGAGAAAGAAAAAAATATATATAGAGGAAACGTCTATTTTAATCCCTCATGACTTCTTTGAAAGAAAGAAAAATGAGAGGAAGAAAAAAATTTAATGTTTTGTTAATACTGAATTTTCCAAGCAAAAAATCATCACAAAATGTTTTAATTTTTTGCCTTCAACTCTCAAATAATGCTGTTAAAAAAAAACCTGCAAATATTTTTAATCATATCATAAAAATACTGATGTATAACTCACGCTAAGCTTAAATGTATTAATTACGTTGTTTTAAATGTTATAAACACGCAAATAAGACTGGTTGGTTAATTTGATCCCAGTTACATTTTTGTTACATTTCGTAACGCATTCATTTTTATAAAAATTTCAATAAATGTTTTGTACTGTATTTGTAGGTTTATACAGATTAATTAAATACTAATCGCTGTTTTCTTACAGCATAATTATTTTAATAGTCATTTCAGACACAAATTGTATAGATCAAAAGGAAGGTTTTCTAACATGATTGATTTGAAGTTGGTAAAGGATATATTTTTTATTCTAAGTTTCTTATGTCTATTGTGCGACTGAGGTTGGTAAATATCCTTGTGGGAGAAAAGGAGGACCTTCTTTCAAGACAGATGTATACGCAAGCAAGATTGAAATTCGGGTCGCGCGCGAGAGAAAGAGCGAGTCCCTGCTGATCAAACGCGACCAACCGAATGAAATTCCCTGATAGGAAAGTATAGAAAGAATGGTATATTTTTTTGTGCCCGCATGCTACTACTACTGCTTTGCTAATACATACCTTATACCTTACATCACCCTAGTTTTACTGCTTACTGTATTTTTGCTTATATTATGTTTCTTTTTCCCCTTTCCGTCGTATAAAAAAAATCACAACCCAGAATCCAATGCAGCATAAAATAGAGAGAGAATCTAAAGATAGCCAATGGAATTTAACAGTTGCTCATAAAATTTTCTATAAAATTGAATGCATTTTTAAAAAGAAAACGTAAGAAAGTGCAAAGTAAGCCAAATTATGCAGGGAAATATTATTGCATTGTTCCTGTTAAAAAAGCTAAAAAAAAAAAAATGATAATAATAAAAAGAGAATGAGGGAGAGAGAGAGAGAAAAAAAAAGAAACGTATTTGAGCTATAAAATAATGTTAGATTATTATTATTTGCTGTTAGCACAAGATTTTGTATAATAAAATCTATATTTTTACTTCAAATTGAAACTGCTTCTCTTGAAAATAAAATAAATTTCAATTCTTTACAACACTTCAACCAAACACACGTATGTCAAATATATCGACAATTTCATAGTTACAATATGCTTGCGGTATAGCGGTATATATGCAACACAACACACACACACCCATGCCACCCACATGCACTACTTCTCTTTCGTACAACGTCTGTCTATACAATGGTCCTTACACTAATGGGCAAACATGTTATTTGGGTGTTTGCAAGAGTGAGTGAAGAGAGGGTGGAGGTAGAGGAGAATACAGTATTCCACAATAGGAAGGAAGGAAGAAATCAACTGATTGACGAAGATGATTTCGAATACTCTACAGAACATAAGCACCAAGAATTGATGATTGATTTTTTTTTCTCTTTTGAAATCTCTGGTATGGAACAAATTGCTGGTTAAAAAAATGAAAAAGAGCAAAGGTGGTTCGATAATTGGAATTTCAATCTTCTATCGTGCAAGTTTAAAAAAAATGAAGTTTTATTAATTTTTTAATATAATTACAAAAATTATAGATATAAAATCATTTAGCTGTTTTTTTATTTTTAAAGTATAAATTTTTTTCAATTACAAAGAATATAATAAATGAAATGTTTTTTAATAAACTCAAAATTAATACTTTTTTTTTATTTGTTATAAACATTTTAATTTTACGTTTGCTGAATCTTAACGTACTGAATCAGCCAGACATCAAGTAACTTAAAGTTTTACAAAAAAATGAAATTATAACTTGATTAAATTAAATAAAAATTTTATTAAAGAAAAAGGCTTTTATCTTAGCAAACATAAAAAGTAAATAAAATTTCATACACTTTTTTTTACGTAAATACAGTTAGCAAGTACAGATATTAAATTGAGTTAGTTATATTTAATAAAAAAAAATTAAGGAATGGAGCTATAGTCAGTAATGGCGATCAACTGAACAAAAAGATTGATATTTTACTAGGCCTCATTATTGCATATTCATATGATTGATACATTGCACCAAGAGACACCCAGATATATAAAAATAATGCCATGTTACTACGCAACATTTTGAATTTCATTGTTTCAAATACTAGACCCATACGCAGCCCATAAGGCTTTATGTTAAAAAAATTCCTTACTGTGTAATGTTGATCTATCATGATGTGAAGTTTTTATCAGGAGTAAATACAAGAGTGATACAAGAGATTTTTTTATTATTATTATTATTTTTAATTATACGGTCAAAATTTAGCTATGTTGGATCTCTGACCCAATATTTTCAAGTTTTATACTTTCTGTTGAGGTTTTTATTAATTTGAGCAGACAACAAACTTGGGCTTTGTTTCTTAGAAAGGCAGAGAACAGGATTAGATAGAGCCAAAAAAAGGCTATTTTGTTTTTGACATGAGGCTATAAACATAAGTATAAAATACTGTACGTTTGTGAAATGCATAAAGTTTGTGTACTGTATGTAGGTCAAAAAAACAAAAATGCACCGCTTTACTGATACACACAATGAGAGAAATCCCACCAAGACATTATTTTTCGTTACAAAGTGTACAAAGTTTAATTTATTTTGTTAATCAAATCAAAAAGTAAAAAAATAATAATAATAAAAGGAAATAAAAATATCAACTTTATACAGACTTTATATGCGTATCAATTGCAGAAGAGAAAAAAAAATATAATAATAATTAAAGCAATACTATACATAAATTAACCATAGGAGTAAATGTGCAGTTATACTTTGAGTTTGAAATGAAAATAAAAGACATTATTTTTATAACTCTACTCTATAAGACACATAATATTATTTTAGTTGCATTTAATACTATTTACTATACTGTACCGACAGGAATTGAATAACCTGCACAACAAATAGAACGAAAAGCAACACTGTATGCCCGTTCTACTGTCTGTTATTCTGCTGTTATTTCAGCGCTCTGTTCCCCTCATACCTGTTATCTGTAATATCAAACACAACCTGTCTTATTTCTTGACCAAGTCGACGCTCACCACGTTTAGTAAACAACCAAAAACTTGATCTCTATAATAAATACATATTGACTGATGTTACAATGTTTGCAACATATTTATGTAATAAATTGATCAATTTTGTTATAATATTATATATTTTGATATAATATAAATATTGTGGTTATTAGGGAAATAAAAAGATACGTGAAGCATTATAATATTATGGTTTCTGATATAACTGAATTTTATTTATCATTGTCTTAATATAATTAGTAAAGTAATATAATTTAAACTTTTGTTTTACGTGTTTAAAAATAAATTTGACATATATATATATATATATTTTTATCACAAAATAATCACTAAAATCGATGGTATAGTATATATATATATATATATATATATATATATATATATATATTATTTTTTTAAACAAAGTGCAAGTGTATCTTATCTTTTAAAATTGCAACCTAAAAAAATATACCATGAATACGAGTTACAAATTGTTCTCGCGACGTAATGATAATAACTTGAACAGCATTCTACTTCTAGTAGCGAGTGTGTCCTGCATTAGCTGTCCTGCATTAGCGTCCCTGCAACAACACATCGCAATTTAGGTATACAATTTATAACACTACATAAAGACTATGAAATATTTCAATTGCATTATTACATTTAATTCAAAATAATTTTAATATCCAGAGATTTATTAGTTCATTGGATTCACCAACTATTGTTTAAAATTATTTCATTGTGTATATTTTTTTATCGTAATATTTTATTTATATAACTTTTCAAATATTTTATTTTTTGAATAATATTCAGATAGAAAGAACAAAATTGTCAACAAAATATATCACATACAGCATGCATCAAGTCTGGTGAGATATTTTACCTAAAAGAGATGAGGAGAAGTAGAGGAGGGGACTTTTATTTTTCTTAGAAATAGCTATGTTGCCGGTTTTTTCATATTCCCATAAGGATAATGTATTGCAGGTTATTCAATTCCTGTCGGTACATACTAGGAAAATAATTATATGTGTTGAGTTTTATATAAAGTTAAACTTTTTTAAAGTTTGTGAAAAGTTTCTAAAGTCATATATTTTTAAAATAATTTCCTGGATTTTTAATGCAATAATATGAGTTTGATTTGTTTGTCTCGGTTGGTGGTTTTATATTCGCATAAGATAAGGAAGAGTGGTATATTATACAAAAGAGATACCACTTCTTTGTTGATATGACCTACGTAACTAAAGTTTCAAGAAAATACAAAAGAGGCAATGAGCTTTGCTAACATTGGGTAATTTAGAAGAAGAATGCTGACGGTTCTTGTTTTATACTTCACGGACTTTTTTTTTTTTTTCAAGCAAACTACGGAAAGCATCCTTATTTCCAGAAAATTACCCTTGTTAATATTATAAATATTCTAATTATAGAAACAAAAGTAAACTTTTTTTATTGATATTATATACAATAGTATAAATATACACATAATATATTATACACTTTAAATAAACATTTTTATGGCAAAATAGTGAATTTCTTAAATACAACTAATAGCACTTTCGTTCATTATTTTAAGATTGCAGTTCGTTCAGTTCTGCTTTATATAAGATATTTTTATGTTCGTGGTATGCATATTTTAAGGGGGGGGGGGCTTAACGTTTTCATTTCTTTGAACCCTCCAGCATCCAAATTTAAACTAATAAAAATACAAAAAAGGAATTTGATATTTCAAATTATTGTATGTTTATAATAAACCACTGCCTCCGCGGATATCGGAGTTTTTGAATTTTCAGCCACCGTGAGTGGAATTTGTGGCCTGCCATACATTTCACGAACGGAGTATCAAAGATACGAGAGAGATTATTATTCAAACTGTTAACCTAACTTTGTAATATAAATTACTGTATATTATGTAGTTTCAGTTTAGTGATACGTGGCCTCTCAGCCGAGAACTCCAAGCAGACCAAAAGATATTTAAAATAATATTTTGCCATCAGGCTTCAGGTGTATGATACTGCTCCGCGACAACATTAAATATTGTAAAAATAAACCGAGCAAATACTTTTTTTTTTTTTTTTTTTTTTTTTAAGGTGAAATGCGAGTATCTATATACTTCTAATTAAATGCGTTATCTACTGTAGGACTCACAGCATACAATCTCAGCAGGGGAAAAAAATATATAAAGAAAAAAATATATTATATGTGTGTAATATATTACGCAAAAAGTTGCAAAAGTAAGAAACAAAAAATAACGCGCAATTAATACGTATATTTATTGCATTCACTATCATTATTTTTAAACTTTCCAATTAATTGTATTTTCATTGTAATAACAAATAGAAATTGTTTATATTACCACTGGAAGAAGAGATAGAAACTGCAATATATAAAGTCATCTATTTCACACTAAAATAATGGGGCAGAGAGAGAGAGAGAGAGAGAGAGAGAGAGAGAGAGAGAGAGAGAGGAAAAAAGGTGTTAGAATTTGTGACGTACTGAAAGCAGTTTAAATTGCCGTTCATTTTACTCTATAAGAGGGAGCTAATCTTTGTGAATTACAACCATTAATCAGTAAGTCCAATTTAAGATAGATTTTCATCGTATCCGGTTGTCAAGACTTTACCACAACCGAAATGCTTCTCTCTCTCTCTCTCTCTCTCTCTTCCACCCACGCACTTTATTTTATACCAGATCAAAGTGAAGCACGAATGAAATGTACACGCCTCAGTAAAAGTAATAGTTGTGAATTAAGCCTTACTTGAGAACCTTAATAGCTTATGGGTTATACGCGATCGAGTAAAACTGGTGTATCACACAGTATGTCAAAAGATGTATTTTCTTTTATGGTATATATGCGGGTGATAGAAAAGACCCCTTTTATATTAATAAAATCACAGAACTCTATTATCCTAATAGAAATTACCCAATTTATCATTTTTATGAAGTAAAATTACATAAACATAACTCTCACTCAGCGAACACACTTTTTCTATCTATATATATTATGTAAAAATGGATAGTCCTCTCTCTATGTTCGTATATGTGTAGTGTGCCATACTAAAAGCCACAAAGGTAAAAAGTATGTATCGACGGCTACTCGGCTAATGTGATCATCAGAACATCTCGCGCACACACACAATCTGACTATCAGACTTCCTCGCCGCGCCACACAATCTGACTATCAGAGACTTTCTCGCGATTCGCACAATCTGACTATCAGACTTTCTCGCCGTTTGCACAATCTGACTATGTCGTTTTACACAAAGTGACTATCAGACAGTATTATGATGACTTACCCCATGAAGTTCCCAAATAATGTTGTTTAATAACTTATAGTAGTAGTTAATTAATAATTTTATATTTTAACACTTAGTTCACAAGTTACATAAAACAACACAATTAATTTTGCAATATGTATTTATGATTTATTCTTTATTATTATATTATTAATTAACATGCATATGCCACAGAATTTAATTTAATGTAAAACTTGTATAGAAAACATTTAAGCTAAAAGAATAGCTTCACTAGAACTGCACTGACTGATGAACAGACCTCAACTGAATGAAACGCTTATTTTGCTTATAAAATAGAGCTATTAGACTTTGTACTATTTACTATTATACCTACTCTTATATTTATATTTTTGACTGTGCCCTGTTTGATTGAAAGAGAAATCGGATTTTTTTTTTTTGTCTCGTTTATGTAAAAATATTACGTTACTAACTAATAATGTCGTTGTAGGTATATATAAAACTATTTCACATTATTTATTTAATATTTATCAATTAGAGAGCATAATTATTTAAAAAGTTAATTAAGAAATAATTTCGGCAATATTTAATATTTAATCCCTGAAATTTTCAAATTGTAATTTATTTTATTAGGATATCATTTTTTAGGAAAAAAACAAAGCGAATTAAAAAAAAAAGTTTAAAAAATAATAACAAAATTATAGGAATAAGATAATAATGTAATTCATTTATAAAGTAACATAATCATATATATACTGTGTATATATATATTGTTATATATATATATATATATATATATATATATATATATATAATTATATTATGTCAAGATGTACAATGTCAAGATCTATACATCTTGTATTATGTGAACCTTTTTATACTTAGCAACAGAACAGAGACTCACTTTAATAATATTATTTATTTGTGTTTGCCTACATATTGGCACGCAAATTAATACAAAATTACGTACGTACAGTACCTATAAATTGAGATTTATTTATTTTTAACATTTTTTTCGTAGGAAATAATAATTTTTCTTGTCTTTTTATAATTATAATAGTTAATTTTGAATTGTAAATTAAATCGCAAATGAAATTTTGTACGAGTTTATTCATTAATAAATATATTACTATAAATGATTATAATTATTATGTAAATGGATTAACTCGATGAAGTGTTTAGAAATGTCATTTTTTTACTTTAAATAAAAAAAAATTGAGAGAGAGAGAGAGAGAGAGAGAGAGAGAGAGAGAGAGAGAGGAAAGAAAACGAGGGGCGAAGTAAATTAGACTTCATTATAATGCAGATTTTTAAAAATCTTTTAACGCCATTAATTAATTTATGGTGCACTTCAGAAAGATGACTTATTGAAATTTGCTGAAGAAATCACCATCGTTATTGTACATTACTAGAATTAAGATATTGTGCAATGCTTTAAATTACTGACAAGTTAGTTAATTGCTGTGATTTCTTTCTTTCCATAATACTCTTTTCTTTTCCATAACATATTCTTTAGTAAAATGAAAATAAATAACAAAAGAGATGCATGCAGAAAAGAATGGTATATTATATATATTATTGTAAAAGTGAATTTTGTTGGTATGTATGTCCAAGTCCAAGTTAGTATACAGTATATGCCTAGGAATGGAATGCTAGAGTTACAGTCTGACAGGTTGACAGTATCGGGTGTTACTCTCTGACAGATCTCAACCTAGCTCCTTCTCTCTCTCTCTCTCTCTCTCTCTCTCTCTCTCTCTCTCTCTCTCTCTCTCTCTCTCTCTCTCTCTCTCTCTCTCTTCTCTCACTCACTACTACAGGAAATTGGAGCGCACAAGCAAAAGCCAGGGTGCTATGAGCTTTGCTGGACCAAAATCCCGCGATTTATAACATTCGTGAATAAAACATTAGTATGAGAAATGAACGTTTGCTTTCAATGTGACATTTTTTTTCTTTTATTACTTTTTTTTTTTTTTTTTTTTTTTTGCATAAAATTTTTAAAAGAATGATAAGTTTTTTTTATCAAACTTTATTATACAGGTCAGTTTAAATTTTTATTGCATGGATTCACGTAAAAATGTTTTACCATAGTCTATTTCGTATTTAACTAGTTTTGTTTTACTGTCAGACGTCTTTTTCTGCGTATTTATTGCTATTTAATATGTTTAAAAAAATGATTGTCTGTAGTGAAGACACGGGGCTCTTTATCTTAGATGAATTTATAAACGCACACAATTATATTGTCATTTAGATTAATGTTCAATATATATATATATATATATATATATATATATATAGTTTTTTTTTATATAATAAAATATCTTTCTACTATAATAATATGTAACTTCAAAGATTATACACATAACGCGTAAAACGTTTTCGAAGACTGCGTGTGATAAAATACAGTATACACACACACACACACGTCTGTCTTCTTCCTGTCTTCCTTCTATTGGCATCCTATAATAAAGAAGACTTCTTTAGTATGCCTATTTAATTGGTTATACAGATTGTGGTGAAATATACATTTACAATTATGAACTATAATGTATACGTCTTATTTATTTTATTTTTCACTCGTGTGCTTTTATAGTTTGTACTCCAGTGCTTTTTTTTTTCTGTATTTTTTTTTTTTACCAAATGGTTATATGCATTATGTATAATATTAATACATGATTGTGTTTTTCTCTCTATATAACTATTACGGAAATGTGTTTACTTAAAAATGTTATTATTTTATTCTTACTGGGGTTATGTAAGAGTGGGCCAGACGTGTGTCAGGTGTAAACCTCATCCTTTCCAAAATGTATATTTTTCTATGCTCTTTTTGAATAAAGACAATTAATTTATATGTTTTCAAGCTACATCTTGGTTTGTCTATATATTTATAACATGGGAGCATAAAGTGCAATACAATACAATAATAATTTTTGGATGCGTTTTATAAAATATCAGATTAGAATCATTGAAAAAAAATTATAACTATTGTTATAGCATCTATAATAGGCATATTAAATAGAATTTTTGTTCTAAATGAAAGTCGGTGTTGAATACATTATTACACTTTTGTTTATTTTATAATAATGTCTTAAAATTATACTTTTAAAATATGTTATTTAAAAAAAAAAAAAAAAAAAAATTCACTTTAGTG
The DNA here is from genome assembly GCA_949318235.1 of Ecdyonurus torrentis. NCBI lineage: Eukaryota > Metazoa > Arthropoda > Insecta > Ephemeroptera > Heptageniidae > Ecdyonurus > Ecdyonurus torrentis. The sequence continues at coordinate 31,891,256 of OX439131.1, read as the reverse complement.
ACTTTTACGTCAACATAAAAAAAATGCATTATAAAACTTAACATGAGATAAATATATTTTAATGCCTGCGACGCGGTGGTGCAGCGCGAGCGGCTGATGGTTTGTTGGACTTGATGTTGGAGCAGCGAGGAATGTGTCGTTCTGCAGCACCCTCGGAGAACTTACGGGAGCAGTGAGGACACTGGACGTAGTCAGAGGTGTCCAGAGGTTTAGCAGCAGGCAAGTCACTTGCTTTACCACCAGTAGCCAAGGGCGGATCCAGGGGGGGGGCGAGGGGGGCGATCGCCCCCCCCAAATGGTCCACGTGGGCGGAAAAAAAAAGAGGAAAAAAGAAAAAAGCGAGAGAAAGAAAGCAAAAAAAAAAAAAGAAAAAAAAAAAAAAAAAAAAAAAGGAAAGGAAAGGAAAGGAAAGAAAAATTATCTCCAAAAAATGAAATAAAAAATCGCAGCTACAGCGCTCTTTTCTTATTTACCTATAATACATAATCCATTTTTTTTATTTATTAAGGTCTTACTTTAGGGTAGCATTTTTGTCAAAACACTCAATTATGAAATTTTTTAGCTTAAATGAACCAAAGAACTTAAATTCTCTAAACTCCAAGTTTCAGCTCAAATTAAATCTTCCGCAAATAAGCCCCCTTTAGCGTGTATATTATAGATACGAAATTTCAAGCTCACCGTGTGCAAAATTAAATCGACTAACTTCTCAACAATTAATACCAGCGTAATCTGCAAATCTATTCTTTTAATGAATTTGAGATTTAAAACAAATTTAACGACATTTTTTTAAAGAAAAAAATTATTGAAGATTGCATAATATATTAAAATTAAAATGGGTCAATTTGTGATTTTTTTCTCGGCAATGCGTTCTGGAAAAAATCTGAAAGTTATTTTTCATTAAAAATTATCTTATTTAGTATTTTCTTAAACCACTGTAAATTCGCATTAGCAAAGGAGATTTTCCAACACTTTGTTGCTCTGTTCAATTTTGTGACGATAGTTTTTGAGATACAATTTTTTAAATTTCATTTTTGGGTACAGCAACCTGAACTTAATAAAAATGATAACAATAAAAATACACCGCTACATAATAGTACCTTATATTTATTTTACTTTCTTCGCCCCCCCCCCCCCCCCCCCGCGCATCCCTCCCTAATAAACTACTTTGTGAGGAAAAATGAGCAAAATAACAAAAATGGACCACTTGCAAGAAACAAACTCTTTCAAATAAATTTGAACTTTTCAAGGAGTTCTGCGTTTTTATTTTTTATTATTTTTTTTAAATCTTATTAATCACAGATTAAAGGCTATAATTGGGCTAAAAAAAATCTTTGACATTTAGATATCTATAAAAGCACGTGCAAAAGTATGTCTAATTTCTCCGGAATCGGTGGAGTAGTTTCTCAAAAATCGCAAAAGACGTGTTTTTCTTCATCAGCGTAATATTAAACTAGGGGACTCTTAGCTATATCCCCGCGCGCTAAACAGCGATGAGCTCCATTAAATCTAATGTATCATGATCTTGCTTTTATAATTTTATGTGTATTGTTTTGAACCAATTTTTGTTCAAAAGTCTTATTATTTTATAAGGTTCTTAAAATTCTGTAGGTGACAAATTCAGTCTAAATTGAAAATTTTATGCGAAAATTTCATTTGCATGATAAAAATTAGACCCCTATATGGATAATTTTTTTTTCTTATACGAGCTCAATTTTTAAATTAAATTGAGGTGCATTATTTTTGGCATTTAAAATATAACGACTTGCTAATCGTTTATTAAGCAAAAATTCTTGTGGTTACTCTGTAATAAGATAAAATTTAAAACATAGTTTTGGAATTTCAAAAATATGAAGTACAAAAAAAAAAAAAAAAAAAAAAAAGAGCATCTTTAACTTTTTTTTTTTTTTTTTTGAAGGTTTCAGTTACAAATTTCCACATATTTTCCAATGTCATTAAATAAGGGTGGGAAAAAAACGCGATAAAAAAAATTAAAAAATTAAACTAAAATAAATTTAAAGTTATTTTTTTAAGTATACTATTTTTGCGTTTTTCCCATAAAGGGGCGTGTACCTAAAAAAATTTTCGCCTGCGGCGGGCTGCCCCCTCCCCCGTCCCCAAAGTGGAAAAATTTCCCTGGTGTCGCCCCCCCCAAACAAAATTCCTAGATCCGCCCTTGCCAGTAGCAATGTGTTGATTGACTTTTTTTGCGTATTGAATTGTTTCAATAAACTCTTCATGTTTCTTACGCCAATTATTTTTCTTATTTGTGGCTTCTTGTATTTTCTTAGTAGTGGGTGTTGATAATTTTTTAGCAGCACGCGAAACGTACGATTCAGCCTCAGTACCTTGTACTCGCATTTTGACGGGGTCGAAGGGTTTGCGTTTCTTGTTCGCCTTGCGGCAAATATCCTCATGTTTTTTTATTCTGTCGTCTGCAAAGCGACGTCCACACATGCTGCACTCGCCCATGCCTACTGGCACTGGTCCTGGGTTCACTTGCATGAACTTGGCCGTGTTGTTCTTTGTGGAAGGAGCAGGCGCGCGGACATCCACATTCCTTGTTGACACTGCCGAACACAGTCTCTGAAAATTTACATGATGAATACAAATTACTTATAAGGCAGTGTTCACAATTGACTTTTGCCAAGTAAAAATACTAATTACTTCCACTTTTAAGAAAATTGGTGTTCACAGTTGTTAACTTATGATTTTTTGCATTTGAAAATTCAAATTAAGAATATCAACTATCATATTTTGATCCCTACGTAATTTTTTACGTAGCAATCAAACTAGAGAAAAATTAATATATGTTAAATAAAAATTAATTAAATAATTAATTTTTTATTTATGATATAATATATATTTAAAAACTTACTGCGTTTACTTGGGGCTTGATCGATTTCATTTTTTTGAGGATTAAAAAGTTGTTAAAAATTCTGATGTTGCGTGTTCAATTCAAAATATGAACGAATAATCAAAATTAAGACACAACAAAAGCAGTTAATAATAAAAAGACAACAATAAAAAATAATATATTATAATAATAATCGAGACCAGCGAAATATAAATATAAGGCCATTCCGCTTTGAATTGTTGGCCCTATAACATTGAAAAGTTTGTTTTTTCGCCACGAGATGGCGTTACTGTACGGAAATAGCGCGAAAACTTTAAACAATCAAAAATGGTTCAGAAATTTCAATATAATTTGTGAGAGAAAAATTGTTGTAACTAGACTGCAAAATTACCTAGAGTCATGAAAATTGGTACAGAGGTAGATTAATACCTTAATTATTGTTTGCTAAAAGGGTAATTACCTAACTCACCTCTAAAGGGTGTAAAAGGGGTGGTTTATTCCCAAAATTAAAATATACTCCGATTTCAAAGGTTTTTACGTTGCTTCCAGGGTAAATTGACTCGCTGAAGAATATTATGATATTTGTTTTTGTAAATTTTCAACCCTTACCGACCCTAAGGGGTAGTCAACCCTCAAAACTGCATTTTTTCGAATTTGTAGGTTTTCAACAAACAAGACGTTGTTTCCGGGGTTTTTGGACATGCTGAAGACAATCGGTCAATATTAAAACCTTCTAACTTCAACCCCTAACGCGCAAGGGGGTAGTTTTCACCCAAATTATTCAATTAAATTAAAATTGAAAATAAAAATATGATTTCCAGTAAAAAATGACATGCTAAAAACGTTAGTGATATAGTTTCAAATTTTTATCTTCAACCCCTAAAGTGCTAGGGGTAGTTTTTAGCCTTATAAAGAAAATCGGGTCTTTAAATTATTATTTTTTTGGTGTAAAAAATTGATAATGATATATAGTGATATATATATTAAAACAATTTCTGTCTCCAACCCCTAGCACGCTCTATAGGGGGTAGTTTCACCCTAATTTTTGGGATAGTTAATATAGCGACTATAATGGTGTTAATTTAGGGGTTAAAAACTATGCTAAAGATGATGGTGACACTTAGAAATTTTTAAGTTAAACCCTTTAACTTGCTGGGTAGTTTTTGAGTACGCATTTGTTAGGGGGTGAAAACTATATACCCCCTAGCGTGCTAGGGGTTTGGAGACAGAAATTGTTTTAATATATCAACATATTTTTTTACACCAAAAAAAAATAATTTTAAAGACCCGATTTTCTTTATAAGGGTAAAAACTACCCCTAGCACTTTAGGGGTTGAAGATAAAAATTTGAAACTATATCACTAACGTTTTTAGCATGTCATTTTTTACTGGAAACCATATTTTTATTTTCAATTTTAATTTAATTGAATAATTTGGGTGAAAACTACCCCCTTGCGCGTTAGGGGTTGAAGTTAGAAGGTTTTAATATTGACCATTGTCTTCAGCATGTCCAAAAACCCCGGAAACAACGTCTTGTTTGTTGAAAACCTACAAATTCGAAAAAATGCAGTTTTGAGGGTTGACTATCCCTTAGGTCGGTAAGGGTTGAAAATTTACAAAAACAAATATCATAATATTCTTCAGCGAGTCAATTTACCCTGGAAGCAACGTAAAAATCTTTGAAATCAGAGTATATTTTAATTTTGGGAATAAACCACCCCTTTTACACCCTTTAGGGGTGAGTTAGGTAATTACCCTTTTAGCAAACAATAATTAAGGTATTAATCTACCTTTGTACCAATTTTCACGACTCTAGGTAATTTTGCAGTCTAGTTTCAACAATTCTTCTCTCACAAATTATATTGAAATTTCTGTACCAATTTTGATTGTTTAAAGTTTTCGCGCAATTTCCGTACAGTAACGCCATCTCGTGACGATAAAATGAACTTTTACAATTCAACATTTTTAACAATGTTAATTTTTCAAAGCGGAATGGCCTTATATTTATATTTCGCTGGTCTCGATAATAATAAAACAGGTATTATAAGTACTATTATACCGAACTTATTTTAAATGGTTTTGAATATTCTTAAAGCATTTTCTTATGGAAAAATCGTTTTCATGACTTGCACGTTGCAACAATTAAAAACATTTCATTGCAAGTGGTCCATTATAAAGTCCCTATAATCAAGGCATAGAATGCCTTGCTATAATACACGTTATTTAAGTTAGAATTTTTTTTTCATGATGAAAATTTTAGTGAAAGCTTACTGGCCCTGCAAAGTTATATTGTTTTCGTAAATAGATTTCAAGTTATTAATTATGACTCGTCGTCGGTATTATAGAAGCAAGAGGGACCTTATTATATCAAAATGCACGGTATATCCAATCGTCTACTTACAGTTATAGGTTTAAAAAATAATAATAATAATAAAAAAAATATATCATAATAAAATAAAAATTCCTCGGAGCTGTATCTATAGCGCACCCTGCATCCAAACATTTCAAATTTCCTGTATTCTACATGAAAATAATTATTCCTGTTTAAAACAATAATATTTATCTGCGCAAAAGGAAGAAAAAATCGACGAGAGTTCACCTTAAATATGCCTTTTCTAAAAGACATAAGAAATGCGCGGGATTTTATTATATACGATAAAAAAAATACTTCCCTGATTTAATTTGATAAGTTAAAAATCGATATTATATTAACCCCCGTAAGCTGCAACGCTAACTAACTAGTTAAACCGTAGTTAAGTTGTTATTTTGATTGTTGCAACAATTAAAAAAAGATAACTAAGGTTTAACTAGAGGTTGCAGCTTACAGCCCGCTAACTTATATTTAGTAAATACCTATACTACACATAGTTGTTGTTACTATAACAGTATTTTCACTTTCATTTAAATGATCGATAAATTTAATTTCCCCGCAATCTCTATCGAAACCCTATGTTGAATTTTCAAGCAATCAAATTATTGCACATTAAAAATATTGTTGCTTATTATATGAACATTAGGTTTATTGACATAATTTTTAGTTGAAGAAATTTTATCAATTAAAGAATCAATTTCTCAAGGGATTATAACTGCGTTTTTTTTTACATTAATTTTATGTATATACTCTGTATTTAATTTTACTTCTTTTTTTTTTGTTTTGATTTGATTCATTAATATTACGATTCACACATAAAGCACATTTGGTATATGGTCATTCTCCAAACGCCCTAAGGATTTTACGTGGCAAAAGTAAAATAATCTCTCTCAATGTTCCAGTCACCATATTTCCATGCTATCTGCATACATATTAGCATGGCTGGAGTAGAGTTGCCGCGAGGACCAAAATGTACGTCATCTCATAGAGAATATACCTCAAACATAGAGATCTACACACATCGCAAAAACTAAAAATTTAAATTATATAAAATATTTTAAGTATGTAAATAAAAATATATAAAAATGAGGGATAAAATTAGTGGTACAATAAAAACATTTTGGCATAATAACTTATCAATTAAAAAAAATATATATATCCTTGCGATATTATGCTTGATATAAATTTAGTTGGCTTTTTGTCTACATATGTAGAACATTTAAATAGCATTGAAGATATTAAAAGGGGTCACTCTGCGGGATTGTCTAGTACATATTTTATTGTGTCTGAAAAAAAAAAAAAAAAAAAAAATCATATTATGCGTGCTCTTTATAATACAGAAATAATGAACTATAAAAGTAACCAGCTCCATGAGCTACTAGCTCATGTGTGTGTATATATATAAATAAATTAATAAACTACTATTAGTAATTAATATTCTTATGAAACTTCAAATATTTCTATAAAATTCAATTACAACCACCGTGGTTACAATTATCATTTGTCTGAGTGGCACACTTAATTATTTGCTTTTTAATTTTAAAATTTCAAATATACGTACTATTCAACGATAGCAAAAAAATAGTAAAATTATGAACCGTGAAGATATCTATAACCATTGCTAAGTGGCCTGCGGATCGCTTGTTTCCAATGTGAGCTGGCTGTAGAAAATGTCAGTATGCAAATTTCTCAGTCATATATGAGATGTTTTAACTCAACATCATTCCCACACACATCTTTCACAGATGGTACATGTTGCGTATAGGCATAGGTTCAAAAAAGTGAGAGGAAAATCAACATTATTTTTCTACGCATCACACCCAACATTATTATCGTCTTCTAAAAATTAAAAGAAAAAGATAAATTAGGGGAAAAAATAATAATTATTACGTACTGACGGGTTGCGAAATACGTCACACACACACACACACACACACACACTTCTTATTCTTCTTTAATTGCTGCTAAAACGTGTTTAAATTCAAACAACACACTTTTCTCTCGTTTAACCTTATTCTGAAATCTATTTTGAGTGCGAAAACTTACTGCCAAACACTAAAATATATTAAAAAAATAAATTACGCTATTGCAACATGAATAATAAAAATAAAATAATGATAATAATAATAATGAACAATAAAGTTTGAGGGTGCATGGTTTACACATACTATACAAGAAGAAAGGAGGAATCAAAGAAGAAAAAGAAAGGGTTCCAAATTCAACCCTTTAAATGTAAATTTAGATTTTAGAACCTATAAGTGCACAAGATTTCTTGCATTTTATTATTATAATTTTTAATAAATATATATTATTATGTAACTTAAATTTAATAGTGCTATATTTCATACAAAATTACTTTTATACCATAAAAGCATTATGTATGCTGTTCCATTGCAAGAAAAAAAGTTTAACATTTCATTGAACTTTTTAGTTTTTACGATTTTTAGTACAGATCATGATACTAGTGTATTGTAAATTTATATTATATATTTTATTACACTTTTTACCTCTTAAACTTCGCTAATCTCTCAAGGATTGAAAAAAAAGTACTTTTTTATTTTAATGACAAAAGTTCTGTTGTAACAAAGAACATAAACTAATTTTTTAATTAAACACCAGAAATTAATTAGCAACACACACATTTCATATAAAAAAAATGACTGCGACAAAAAACAAGTTTTATCAAGTTTGTCAGTTCCCTCTTTACAAAATTTCCTGCATGAATTTGCTTATCATTAGTGACAAAAAGCAAAAGTAAAACAAATCATTTTATATAATGTTACCATTGTTTAAATTATAATTCTCATGTTTTCGTTTTTCTTCCAATTAAAGTCTTTATTGTTAGAGAAATTATTAAATTTACATTGTACAAAATTTGGAATGTCAACCTAAAATTTATTTGATAAGCCAGTTTTAATTATTTCTTATATTAACAGTTATATAAAAAAAGCTTATATATATATATATACTCTTTACAGTCGACAAATTGTGTTTTTTTTCCATAGTCTAAATACTAGAATTAAAAATGTATGAAAACTAAATTGCTACAGTTAAATTAAGTCCCTTAGGACATATTTTTCATCTATTCAAATCTTTTAATTATCTTAATTGAATATGTTCAATGCATTTTATAAAATATCCTTTAATACCTGTAAAACATATTCACAAGAAGTAGTCATTTTGAACCTCACCTCAAAGTAAAACAAAGGTGGCAGACGCTACAAAAAATATATGCATTATATATATGGCTATATATATAAAAAAAAAATAATAAAAAATAAATTGCCTGTAGAAACAGAAAACATACATTAAAATTTACAAATAAAACAATTCATTACTAGAGAATTCATACTTTTTATTTTCAGAATGTAAAAATTACTTAACATTTTGAAATAATCGAAATTAAAAAAAAAAAAAAAAAAAAAAAAAAAATTAAAAGTCACAATAAGGTAGAAATTTGTAAACTGTATACTAATCATAATTAAAGTTTAAAAATAGTTTCTAAGGGGTATTAAATATTTTAGCATTCTATTCTAACTTAAAAAATAGGAAAGTTAAAATATACACTTCTTTAGATATGAAAGAATTATTTGCAGTATCTCTAGTGGAAGCAGTTACTGTCAAAATAAGCTACTTTTCGGCTATATAGGTTAAAAGCATGAAACTTTCAGGGATGGTAGATATGACCAATAAAAGTACTTTTAGCCCCAAGCCGAACGTTGGGACGAGCACAGTTCTCCTGAAATGACCTTTGACCTCTGAGCATAAATTATTTTTTTGCTGCGTTCCTGATCACTTTTCGAAAAAATTTGTAATGACAAACGTTGTTGGGAATACAATTTTACATACCCTCAAAAATTTTCAAAATCATGACGTCATAAATACCAAGATGGCCGCCAAAAAACCCGAAATTCCTGGATTTTGCCAGGAAAAATTAAAATTAAATTAAATTTATTTTCCTTTTCTTTAAATTTGCTTTACAAGGGTTGTATAACCTTGTGGAAAGCAAACACGTTTTTGTTTCACTCAAAAATCTTTATTTTTAAGAAAAATATAGCTAAATAACCAAATTTTGATAATTAGGTAACCACTGCCAATGTTAAATCATATGAGAAATACTACATTTTAAAAAAAATCACCAAAATTACAATTTTTAATATTAAAGCGTGATTTTTTCAAATTGTGCTTTTCTAATTATGTTCTGTTGAACTTTTTTAGTTTTTTAAAGGGTGACCAGTATGTGACCTCTTAATTAACCTTTGACCCTGATACCTAATGTATGGTTTAAACTATAGCATACAATATGTTATTTATCAACATAAAATATAATCAAATTGAGACCTTAAGACATAAGTAAAGGTGTTGATTCTTAATAAATACATGGCAACAATTGTTTTCGGGGTGGGTACCGGGGTGGGGTTAGGAGGGATTGACCTTTTGATACGGAATGAATAATACAGAGGATATGAATTATTCTTTGATACATTTATTTACCTATTTTCAAAAACAACAATTGCAATATACACCTTGCGCGTAAAAATGAACACCCATCCCCCCACCTTATTACTGCCCATTCCTTCCAAACTTTGGGGGGGGGGGGGGATTTTTTTTTTTTTTTTTTTTTTTTTTTTTTTTTTTTGAGATTTTGCAAAGTATGCTCTCGTACTTCACGTACATACGCATATCCATCATTGACTCGAACCCAGAGTAACGAGTCACCTGCCCATAATACTTTAGTTAATAAACCACTTACAAAAGTATAAGGTGTAATGAGAAAATAAACTCACAGCTTAATAATTATACTAACATAATGCTAGCAGACGACTTTGTGTTTCTGTCTTATTTTAGCATAATATATGCTTTTATGGGATAACAATTATAAATCAGCTAAAATTCGAGTTACTGAACTGAACTTCCAAGATTATGTTTGCCTGGCTTTCATTCCAGTTACAAATTATTATTTGCCCAATTCATTTAAAGTCCAGGAAAAACAAAAGCTTTGAGGCTAAGTAAACTACAAAAAAAAATACAACTCCAAAAAATTATTTTAACTTGAGTTAAAATAATTTTTTGGAGTTTTAAATTTTGCTTTATTACAATGAAAGTTCAAATCCTTCCAACTTCGCTACACAATAAACATAGTTTTAAGATTTAACCGAAGTTACCGAATATTGATTGAATTATATTTATGTTCAGACGACTTCGTGTTCCTGTCTCAATTTAACATGCTTTCTTATGGAGCAATAAAGCAGCTATAACTAAAGTTAAAATATTTTTTTTGAGTTGTATTTTTTTTGTAGTTTACTTAGCCTCAAAGCTTTTGTTTTTCCTGGACTTTAAATGAATTGGGCAAATAATAATTTGTAACTGGAATGAAAGCCAGGCAAATAAAATCTTGGAAGTTCAGTTCAGTAACTCGAATTTTAGCTGATTTAATTGTTATCCCATAAAAGCATAATTATGCTAAAATAAGACAGAAACACAAAGTCGTCTGCTAGCATTATGTTAGTATAATTATTAGGCTGTGAGTTTATTTTCTCATTTCACCTTATACTTTTGTAAGTGGTTTATTAACTAAAGTATTATGGGCAGGTGACTCGTTACTCTGGGTTCGAGTCAATGATGGATATGCGTATGTACGTGAAGTACGAGAGCATACTTTGCAAAATCTCATAAAAAAAAATAAAAAAAAAATCCCCCCCCCCCCCCCCAAAGTTTGGAAGGAATGGGCAGTAATAAGGTGGGGGGATGGGTGTTCATTTTTACGCGCAAGGTGTATATTGCAATTGTTGTTTCTGAAAATAGGTAAATAAATGTATCAAAGAATAATTCATATCCTCTGTATTATTCATTCCGTATCAAAAGGTCAATCCCTCCTAACCCCACCCCGGTACCCACCCCGAAAACAATTGTTGCCATGTATTTATTAAGAATCAACACCTTTACTTATGTCTTAATTAAAGGTCTCAATTTGATCATATTTTATGTTGATAAATAACATATTGTATGCTATAGTTTAAACCATACATTAGGTATCAGGGTCAAAGGTTAATTAAGAGGTCACATACTGGTCACCCTTTAAAAAACTAAAACAGTTCAACAGAACATAATTAGAAAAGCACAATTTGAAAAAATCACGCTTTAATATTAAAAATTGTAATTTTGGTGATTTTTTTTAAAATGTAGTATTTCTCATATGATTTAACATTGGCAGTGGTTACCTAATTATCAAAATTTGGTTATTTAGCTATATTTTTCTTGAAAATAAAGATTTTTGAGTGAAACAAAAACGTGTTTGCTTTCCACAAGGTTTTACAACCTTTGTAAAGCAAATTTAAAGAAAAGGAAAATAAATTTAATTTAATTTTAATTTTTCCTGGCAAAATCCAGGAATTTCGGGTTTTTTGGCGGCCATCTTGGTATTTATGACGTCATGATTTTGAAAATTTTTGAGGGTATGTAAAATTGTATTCCCAACAACGTTTGTCATTACAAATTTTTTCGAAAAGTGATCAGGAACGCTGCAAAAAAATAATTTATTCTCAGAGGTCAAAAGGTCAATTCAGGAGAACTGTACTCGTCCCAAAGTTCGGCTTGGGGCTAAAAGTACTTCTATTGGTCATATCTACCATCCCTGAAAGTTTCATGCTTTTAACCTATATAGCCACTTTTTTACACTAACTGCTTCTACTACTCTCTCTTCCTTTTTTTTTTTTTTATTATTATTATTATTATTTTTTAAGGAAGTCAGCTTGATAGCACAGTAATTTATTGTTTACAATTTAGTAAGTAATCTAAACATTACACTATTTTAATCACTATTATTCTCAAATACAAGTCTTTAAAATATTAAGGGTTACGTGGTATTTCGGTACTTCTATACAATTTGCATACACACTATTGAAACATATGTGTATTATCTTTGCCATTTACTATTGGAATATCTACAATTTTTGTCATGCCTACTATTGAAACATATTAATAGGCAATAGGCATAGTGTACTCAATAGCAGGTGTGGCAAATAATGTATCGAACATCTATAGATCTGATGTTTCAATAATAATAAGGAGCACGGAGAATATATTATACGATTCAGTAATGTGTGTGCGAATTTTGCAGAAATACCAAAATGCTGTGTAGCCCTCGTTATGTAGGCCTATCTCTTTAACGATCCAGCAATAACTCAATAATTTATCAACAACTTGATCTAAAATATTACATCTGAGCTTCATTTGTATAAAATGTAGGATAACAAATCTTCAACATTTGCAATTTTTGTCATGGAATTACAGTTAGGGTTTGAGCAAAATTTTGTATGCATTTCAAATGCATGCAATTATAACGATCATTATAGTAATATAACATTATCATAGTTTTATAATATTTTAAAATTCACTGCTTTAACTGTTGAACTTCAGAGTTTAAAAAATAAAGCAAAGAACATTATATTTTGACGTATAGAAAGTTATAAAATACGCATAGTTGCAAAAAGTTCATTATTCATTGTTAAAAAGTACAGTATTTATTATTATTATAGTATAGTATTTGTTTTAAGTATTCAAAGATTTATTTAATAGGCCTAAATATAAATATACTGTAAGTCAAAATTATGTTGATATATAAACAGATTTCTCTATTGAAATAAATTCATGAAGATTATTTGTTTGTCAATATTTCATTGCTACTCTAAATTAATGATTGAAAAAAATTGTATTAATCCTGCACGTTTTGAAAGTCATTGCATCATTTTTAAAGGAAGGTGTTTTGTAACAATACCACTTCAAACATTTAAGATTATATATATCTAATAAAGATCATTAAAATTCTTTGATAATTCAAGTACTAAAAAATACTTATTACATACATGAAACTAAAAGTAGAAAATTACAAGCAGGACGATCAGCAGAAAATATATTTCCCACAACACAACTAATGTTATTACATTTATATCCCAAGTAAAAGGAAATCGTGTTCCAATGGATCTTTTTTATAGGTTCCAACAGAACACCAATGCATATTTATATACCTGGGTCTAGAGCATAATATAATGACAATTTTTCTACAAAATTTAAGTTAAAAAAAAGTGACAAAGGTATTAATTCTAAGCCCATAAAACAAAACACATACAAACAATTAATTGAGAGTGGTTACTTATCACGAGTGGCAAAGTTAAGGCACACATTGTTCATTGTTATAAGTCTTGTTGATCACCGGCTGAGAAGGAGGTCATCTTTTTTGGCTGGTCTTTTGAGAGCCAAGTAAAGTCCGCCTACAATAAGTAGTAGAGCAGGAATACCAAGACCAATACCCATGATAAGTAGCACCATTAGTGATAAATGTTCTTCTGGAGGCTGGCCGTAGCCCATTGAGACAGACCTGTACACAGAAATACTCAATGAATAACCTATTTACACGAAATCAAGACACTTTAAGATTTTTATGACAAAGTAAGTGAAATAATATGTTTAGCGTTTTTAATATTATTATTTTTAATGTGCTGGTATGCTATAAACAAATTATAACATAGAAAGTTTAATAATCCTTGATATCAAAATGATATTAAAACCTTTTTATCATCACACATATCTCATAGTTGATTTTTCATTAATATTTAATATTAAAATGAAATAATAAATTACAACAATGTGTAATATTCTTTCTTCTAACTAAGAAATTTAACTTCTTTGGTACAACACCATACAGTACACCATGCTTGTTAAAACTACATTGCATATTTGTAAATGGTAGCATACAATTTGGATATAACAAAAATAATGCATCCTCACCATACTGTGTAACTGGAAGCATTATAAAATCCATCTTCAGCAACTCCAAAAGAAATATTTAAAGCTTGAGTAAGATGTTCATCAATGACATATCCATAAAAGGCTAAGAGAAGAGTATTGTTGAAAGTGAGATGTGGTTGAGTGACATTAGATACAGGGTAGTAACGAGCTTCGGTCGAGGTCTCCATATCTCTTGCACGATGTGTATAGACAACTGGTCGCCATTGGACATATGCTCCGAGATTTCCAGACCTTGTTAGTGGAGTCATCAATTCAGCCACCTATACATAATAAAGGTGATGATAACTTCGTGAAATTTATTATGTGGTTATGCAGCTATTCTTATAAGGAAAAAGGTCAGCTCATAATGAATTAGTCAATTTAAGGAAAAAAAACATCGCGGTTAGGATCAATGATAAAGAAAAGGATAGAAAAACCAGCAAGGGCCTTACCACAGTAGAAGTTCTATGGAGAGGTCGAGGTCTTGCATGGCACAGTATAATGTTATAAAAATTTCTTTATAACTTGAGAGCTTTCGTCATATGATAATGACATTATCAATCAAAAGAGAAAATTACTTGAGCACATCACTGAGCAGTGTCTTGTCTTGTACTGCCGTGTTATGCTCTTGCTGGTTTGGAGTTGGTGGAGAGGGGTGGGGGTGGAGTAGGGAATCTGGGAAGGAGTGTGAATGAGTGAGGGTAGGAGTGAGTGAGGGAAAAGGTGGGGAGGGGAGCGGGAATAGGGTATATTTTTGAAATATGTTAGCGAATATTAAGTCCAGGCAGCCCTTGGGCTTTTCTGGATCTTAATATATGTTGATATGCTAATTCATATTGTCGTAATGTCGCATAGTTGGCTGGGCCCGGAATAGTGCAAAGTATTGTTGATTTATAACGTAATTGGAATCTACAAACTTGAATGTACCCAACATATCACCAACCCCACTACAGGCCAACAGGAAAAATGTCAAGCATTTTACATAGGCTTAACCACACAAAAAGCGAGAGACCGCATGAATGGCCACAGACAATCCGTAAAAAACAATGAGATGGAAAAACCTGTGGCTGAACATGCGGCCCCTTCCCCCCTACTCTTACATTAGAGCTGTGTCTGCCTCCCCAGGCAGGTTGCAGTCTAGAAAGTGAGAAAACTGCCTTAGCAAGCAAGTGTACAAAAACATTGAAATCACGGATTAGTTTATTAGAACTGACTTACTGTGAAAACACCAGGAGTGTGTTCATCATCTAGACTTCTGTGTTCATTCACTTTGGCTCCAGCTCCTCCAGAATGTTCTGAACTGGCAAACAACAGCTCCACAGCAAAGCGAGACTTTCCTTCAAACTCAACACTTGTTTCTAGACCATCTAGAGTTACTTCAACTTGACTGCAGTTTGCTGTATGAAGTAGATGGGGTAGGCGAGAGCTATGTCCATAGTCACCATATCCATTAATCTGGCAATACCAAAAGTTATATAAAAATATGAGTTTTTCAAAATAAATCTTAAAATATTTCATCTCTATTGTGTCAATATGTTTCAACTTAAATTATCATGAGTGAGTCAAATGTTCCATACATAGGGTTTACAGCGTCAGATGGAACGTTTGGCGCATTTGTGATAATTTCACTTGAAACATTTTTACGCGATAGAGACGATTTATATTTTCTGGTTTTTCTTTAAAATTGTACAAGAAAAACATATTGGAGTACATTTAATTTAGTACTTTAGATTTTTGTTTTTACTTACAGTGAAAGAAAGGTTTCCATATCTTGAAATAAAGCTATCATTATAACTTGAAGCTTGGACTTTGAGCGCTAAACTTTCATCAGCTTCAACATCTAAGGATTCTAAAGTCCATGCAAAATTCTCTGTATTCATTGATATGATATCCTCATCAGGTACACTCATCAGATTGGCAGTGTCATTAGCATCTCGGAACTCTAACAGCTGTAAATGAAAACACAGTTTATTGTAATACTGTACATACAACCACATATATTTTTAAGATATCGTCACATTAGAGCACAAACCGTGTATCTGTTGGCAACCATTGCCGAATTCGCTCATTGGTCGAAATAAGTGACCACGTCGCGGCGTGGCAATGCATTTTTGCCAAGAGCCAAAATTCAGCACTTGTGCATCATAATTTTGACCACGTCGCGGAGTGGTTTATAACAAACGCCACTCCACAACGTGGTCATTGTAATTTGACCAGATCGCGGACTGGCAAATACATTTTAGCCAGTTCGCGGAGTGGCTTTTTGATAATTGCCACGTTGCAGTGAGGTCAAAATGTTTAATGCGCAGGTTACAATATTCGTTATTAGTATGAATAATATCAAATATATTTTTTTATTATTATAACTTACATCGTTTTCTATAATAGTTTTCGATCAGTTAATTAAAATATTTATAAATTTATAAAAATTATTTCTTATTAAATTTTGACTGTCTTATTTTTATGTTATTATTTTATATTTTATTTGATAATAAAATTTTATTTGGATGAAAAAAAAATGAAATAAAACCTTTTATTTCTCATTCTCATTATATTTCTCACATTTCATATTATCTTAATATTTTCTTTGAATATAATATAGGTATAAACAGGCTTTGTAATTTAGACTTTAACCTGTGCGCACATCATCGTATAGTTTATATTTTGTTAGTATTAAAACTTGGTCAAGTTGAGCAGACGTGGTTGTATTTAGCTTGTATGTTGTAAAATTAGTGTTATTGACATAATTTTAAATAAGATGTGCATCAAGTGTTTGCAAATATGTAAAAAGAATTTATATAACATTAAAAGTAGCTTACGTGTTGTTTTCATGGTTCATTGTTATTATTACACTGTGCTTTTTTCAGTATAAATGTGCATTTCATTCAAAGGCCATACTGGTCTTTGATTATATTCACGTATATTATATATATTTTTTTTTGGAAGTGAAGTTACGTACATTTCATTAGAAAACTCATTTACTTCAAAACAAAACAAAGAAGGAAAAAAAACAAAAAAACAAACAAACGTAAGTATATTACCGCATAAAATATCGCCACAGAGGCAAAATTTACTGTGATTCATAAATAATATTATTTAAATCATAATACTCTATTGTTGCCGAATCTTACTGTGCTTTTTGTTGGTTTTAATGCGTTATTTTTATATTAACAGGATAATAATGTTGGGAAAAAAAAAAAAAAAAAAGAAAAAGTAAACATTAAAATTTAATAACAAATCATTTTTATAAATTTATAAATATTTTAATTAACTGAAAACCATAATAGAAAGTGATGAAAGTTATAATAATAATAAAATAAGATATTATTCATACTAATAACGAATATCGTAACCTGCGCATTAAACATTTTGACCTCGCTTCAGGGTGGCAATTATCAAAAAGCCAATCCGCGAACTGGCTAAAATGTATTTGCCAGTCAGCAATCTGGTCAAATTACAATGACCACGTTGCGGAGTGGCATTTATTAAAAACCACTCCGCGGCGTGGTCAAAAGTACGATCTTGGCAAAAATGCATTGCCACGCCGCGACGTGGTCACTTTTTATTTCGGCCAATGAGCGAATTTGGCAATGGTTGCCAACATATCTACAAAAGTAACAAAACTTCAAAACTATTTACAAAAAGTTAAGAGTTTGGCTTTCCTGCTTTTGTAGATACATGGGTTGTGCTCTAATGTGATGATCACATATATACATAATATATTCTTCCATAAATTATTTATACTTAATTATATACATGTATACGTGCACCCACCCTATTAAATGCAACTCCAAAAGAGAAACTTGGCTCTTTATCAAAGTGGATTGCATTTTCTGCTGGATCAAATAACAAGTTTTGCCAATTTATTAAAAGATTTGCATCTCGTTCCGTCACTGCAAGGAGAAGTGTTGGTTTGCCGACAAAGCCCCAGATGTAATGTACAGTATCGTTAGGTCCATCAGCTGTAATGTGGACAAGTATTGTCTGGTTGCAAAAGTCAGCATCGCAGCCAGGATTGAATGATTGATGAAGCTGGAAAAATAAATATATCAATTCGATTGTTCACTTACATACTGTGTACAATCTGTACAGTGCACCTATAGACCGCTTGCACTCATATTTAAGAGCCGCCATTTTGTTGGTCAGGAATACATAGGCCAGCATAGGAAAAACATATCATTTTTATTTTTTTAATAGCAAAAGAAGCTTCAAACCTCAATCAAAGCCTTATTTCTAGCTCCTAATAAGCTCGAAGGATATGAGAAAAATTTGTTGAGTTGAAATAAACAATTTTTTATGTGAAAAGTTAGGAAAAACGAAGTTTCTCCTATGCTGGGCAATGCATTAGTCACCACAAACATGGCGACAAAGCGCAAGGATGTGCAAGGGGTCTATTACATAAGTTACACATGTGTACACATATCGAGGGTGCTCCGCTATAATGTCCTAAGTCCACTTGACCTTGAAAAATAAAAAATCGTCGGATCAACCCCAAATTTTGGATTTATCCATTTCAGGTCATTTGCAGCAAAAAATATTTTTCAAGGTCAAATGGACTTAGGACATTATAGCGGAGCACCCTCGATATGTTATATGAGACTGGGGGATTTGATGTGAAATTCTTTTACAGTACATGCTATGATTCTTAGCCCTCATAAATCCAAATCACGTACAGCACAATATGCTCTCTTTTTATAATGTATTTATTTGATATACATTATATTTCGTCACAATAATGACTAATGACACAAACATGCATGATGATATGACACATCCAAAAGCAAAAATAAAACAAATTGAATCATTTAAACCTGAATTTGATGACTATTTTACATTAGAACTTGATTGGAAAAAAAATGAAGTTTTTACCTGTCTTTTCAATCCATAAATACAACTAGTAAGGCACAAAAAAACAATAAAATAATGAGAGATCAAAAGCATTTTGTAAAAAAATATTTTGACATATATCCCATCAGCTGACAACTCAAACACCCCTCCCTGCTTCCAACCAATGAAAAGACAAACGTGGAAATTTTTTCTCCAATCAAAACTCTGTGCGGCAAAAGAGCCTAAAATTTTAAAAGATTTCTTTCACATTCGCCCGAGACCAGCGAAATACAATATCTTATTTATATATTATGTATAAATACTAAATACACAGTAGATGATACAGTAGTCCATCTCCTATACTGAGAATGTCAGATCAATGCGCGCCATAATTCCGACTGGGTGAAGCGGGTTGAACTACACTGGAACTACACGCGTAACGTTATTTCAGTTACTTTTAGTTCAGTCCGCTTCACCGGCTTCACCCAGTCGGAATTATGGCGCGTTTTTTGATCTGACATTCCCAGTATAGGAGACAGGAGATGGACTACTGTATCATCTACTGTGGTATAAATATACACATAATTATTATAATATCTTACTAAATAAAAGTCTACTATAATTTTACAGAAAAGCACAGCAATTTGATTGCACATCTGTTTATGCGTACATGCTATAATGAATCAAAATAATGCAGTTTTGAGTTAAATAACATTAAGGGACATATTTAGTTCCTATATGTATTCTCATATTTAAGGTTGTAGAACTTAAATTTGCACAGCAAAAGAAATATTCGTGATTTAAAACAATATGCTATTTAACAATTTGCTGCACAAGAGTAACAATAAAACTTAACAATGCGTAAGCAAGCATGGGAATGCACCTTAATATACTAATTTTTATAACAAGGAAAACTTACCATTATGTTAAAATAAAGAATTACCTTCAAATAAAAATGCATTAGTGTTTGACAGCAATTTATTTGCCGCTTAGTTATCAAAAAGTAAAATTTACTTCATTTTATTATGATCACAATATTTTTAGGATAAACAAATAATATACAGCAAAATAATAATAATAAATGAAATTGGGCACAAAAAACTCACAAAGCTTACAATGCACTCATTTTGGCAGTAAGTCATAAATTAAATATCCTTACATGTTAAATATAAATTAACTAACCTCATTACTTATACTGACTTTGCTGTTAAAATAATAACTATAATCATGAAATAAAATTGTACACAAAAATTTGAATTTATATGTAGGCAACTTACTTGTGAACAGGTTTCCAAAGTGAGAAATGTAAAAGTTCTGAGCAAAAGGTTTAACTAAAATCATGGGGGGAGAGGGGGGGAAAGCATCCTGTCCCTTTAATTACACTTTTGCTTACAATGGTTTTCTTAGTAACCATAATAGTATCATAGTGGGCAAAGGAGGCTGTAAATCTAAAATATACACCAGCAAGCATTACCAATTATATGACCTATAAAAACCTTTTATAGGGTGCATCCGCATTATGTCACACTGAACACGCTTCGACGCCATAATGGTGAAATTAATGACATTGCTCAGCATAGGATATACCCTTTTTTTTTTTCTTTGGGAAATAGGTTAATTTTTTGTTATTATTATTTTCTCACATACTTAAGATACTAGAATTCAACCTATATTAACAGCATCAATGCTTTCAAAAATATTGATTAGTACTTTTCAACTGGCGCAAAATGAGTCATTTTCCTATACCGACCCATGCTATTGAGTGATCTAACATGGCATCAACTTTATCATGAATGCATACACCCTATAGAGGTACCATTGTTTATATATGTATAAATTTTCATTTTTCTGTTCAGCATAAATTACAGCTGGAAAATCAAAACCCAATTGTTAATATTAAATCTTACTTGCAGTATAATGCAGTAATGATGCTGGCACATAAAACAAATTAAAGTAGACCATCAGACTATACTGCTCTCGTTAATAAAACATAATACCCGAACAAAAATATTTGAGTTCCCAATGAATTAAAAATGAATTCATTGCTTATATTTGAATTCTTTTGCATTTCTTTTGAATAAAAAGCAATTCCAATGAATTCTTCATTAAAATGTTATTTTTTAAAACAGTTCCATATGAATTCTTTTTTTAAGAACATCAATTCTAAATCAGTTCTTTTTTAAAATATTTTTTATTAAAAACAGTTTGTGTTCCATAAGAGTTCTTTAAAAAGGCAAAGAGATTCTAAAACAATTCTTTTTAAAAAATAATTTTAATAAAAAAAAATCACTTCCATAAGAATTCTTTTAAAAAGGCAAAGCGATTCTAAAACAATTCTTTTTTTAAAATAATTTTAATAAAAAAAAAAAAATCACTTCCATAAGAATTCTTTTAAAAAGGCAAAGATATTCTAAAACAATTCTTTTTTATTCTCTTGCTAAGAGGTAAAAAGTACACCGCTTTCAAAAATAAAGTTGCGATCATTTCTTTTTGAATTCTTTAAATTTATTCCGCAGTCAGTTCTAAATCAATTCTATTGATATTTAAAAGTTAAAAAGAATTCCAAATGAATTCTTTTTTTGTAATATTTTAAAGTACAGCACTTTTAAGATTTTTTTTTTTAAATGAGTTCCTTTTAGTTTCTTTTTTAATTATTTTTTGAATTCTAAATGAATTCTTGCAAAAATATATTAATACAACCGTTGGGACTTCAAATTTTTTCGATGTTTGTAGCGTCTGTTGTGTTCAGTAGGAGAAAATTTTTGAAGAGTGAAGACGCAAAGTTATATTGATAAATAAAAATTTATCAATATTTCAGTGTTTATTGATGGAAAAACACAATTATATGCAAGGAAAAAAAACAACAATTCACGGGAAGTACAAATTTTACTATAAATCTACTTAAAAACGTCTGTACTTTGTGTAAAGTTTATGTTTTTCTTTTTCAGATTAAAAAACAGCAATCTTTGGAGGTGCGATGCATGGGCCCCGCGAGCGATGATTGCGTGCGCGCGAGAGCAGCGGGAAAGCCGCGACTGCGATTATATGTAAATAAAGTTTTCAAAAATGAAATTGCAAAATATAACAATTATTTGGAAATAATTGTAAGTTCCATACTTAATCAAATGTGGCAACAGCGCGTATTCATGAGAGAAAAAAAAAGAAAGAAAATATTAGGAATATATTTAGAATTCATTTGGAACCCAAAACCAAAAAATAAAAATAATAAAAAGAACTCAAATAGAAACCATTTATTATTATATTTTTAATAAAAGAATTCATTTCGAACTTATATCAGGTACACACCTGCAACTAAAAAAATAGAAAAAGAATTGCTATGGAATTGATTTTTATATTTATTATTTTATTAAAAGAATTCTTTTAGAATGCTTCGTGTTCCATAAGAATTCTTTAAAATTATTTTAAATAAAATTTAAAGCAATTCTTTTTGAGTTCTATTTGAAACAAAAGAATTGAAAAGGAATCGCTTCCCAACGAATTCTTTTTAAATAAAAAAGAATTCATAAAGAATTGCTTTATTTTTATTCGGGTAACTACACACTAAAATGACATTTCATTGGAATGTTTCATGTTTAAGAAATTATGTAGGCTACACACTTCCACTGACACTCAATAAATGTTGATAATGCAGTGTTTTAAGTTCTTATTTTAGCACACTGCAATAAATAAATACTTACTTAAAAAAAATTGGAAGGTAGAAAAAAACCCCACTAGTATAAACCAAGAGTGAAAATATTTTGTGGTTTAATAATTTATACAGGAAAAATTCTTTCCTATATAAACACCAGTTTACAAATTTCTTACAAGGCTCACAGCAAGTTTGCATCTGTTTTCAAATCAAGATTTTAATTAAATATTTTTAACACAATTTTTTGACAAAAAGAGAGAAAAAAAAAAAAAAAAAAAAAAAAAAAAAAAAGACCTTGCAGAATTAAGTACACTAGTATGCCACTTAAATTATACGCAGTAATTAATGTGCTTACTATTAACATCACACATATGCTTTTACAATAATAGATTTAGTCTTAGCCAAAAAATAATAATATAGGGCCTATAATAAAATTACTGGTAATTATGCACTGTAAAGAATCTTGACCTTAAGTACTTTAAAGTAATAATATTGGTTTTATATTTTGTTTAACTCAAAAGAAACAACTTGATCTATTATAGTCCTCTACCACTCCTCAGCTTCTGCAGGCATGTTGGATGAAGCTACTGTTGCAGCTGCACCTCCACCCATCTGGAAACAAGATAAGAGTTATTGTTGTGTTGCATGCCCACAAAGTGTTTTGTGAGCAAAAGTAATTTAAAATGCAACATTACTTAATATTATATAGAAACATTGAATTCAGACACCCAGGAGAAAAGGAATAATTATAAATTAAAGGACATAACAATGAGGAAGACTGCAAAAAAAAAAAAAAAAGTTATTTTATATTCTAAAAGAGGACTTAATTATAGTCCTGAATCAATTGATATGTGTATTTCTAATTTTTGAGCTCAACAAATATTTTTAGTTAATTTTTGAAAGTCATGAAATGAAGTTACAGGTGGCAACTTATGAATGTGTGCATAGGAAAAAATTGCCGCCTGTGACATCATTTTGCGACTTTCAAGATTAATTAAGCATACTTAATTAATAAACTCAAAAATTAGAAATCGCATATCTGTTCATTCAGGACAATGTTCTCTTTTAGAATATGCAATAAAATTCTTCCTCATTATAAGAATGACGGATAAACCAATTAAAAATCTTACTCTGCGGACATCACTGCCTCCAAAGCTGGATGCAGCATAGTTTGAGATGCTGGTTCCAGCTTCTTGTTGCAGAAACTCAGGAATATCTTGATTAGCCTTTGACAGATACAAACATTGAAACAAAAACAAAAATATTTTTCACATTGATTATTTTACCTGGGCCAAGCATTTCACCAGGTCACCTGCAATTTCTCTATCTTGCTCAGGGTCGTATAAGCTTGAGGCAAACCCTTGATTGCCTACACGGCCTGTACGTCCAATACGATGAACATATTCATCGATCGTCTTAGGTAAATCATAGTTTACCACGTATTCAACGTTCTTGATGTCTGTTTAAGAAAACAATTAATTTAATCAATTCATAAACTATTCATCAACTTATTATACTAAGGACAATCATACCGAGTCCTCGAGCTGCTACTGCTGTGGCAACCAAAACGTTCATGCGGCCAATTCTGAAGTCTTTGAGGGCCTCTTCTCTCTCCCTCTGGAGACGATCCCCATGAATGCTAGTGGTTAGCAACTTATTTTCAGATAAGAAAGCCGCAATGAAATCTGCATTGCGTTTCGTCTCAACAAAGACCATGGCCTTCTTGTCACCTAAACATACAGCAATAATAGAGGATTATAAATATGTCATTTCGAATGGTAGATGGAAACCAACCTGTAATTATAAATTATTTATTGAATGTGATCTACCATATAAATACAAAAATTACATTTTATCCAATAATTAAACAACAATAATAATAATAGTAATAATAATTGATATGATGCGTAATATCTACTATATATGGTAATGTTAAAAAAACTACAAAAAGTCTATTTTTTTTTTAAGAGCATTTACCAAATCACTGGTTAAAATATATGCATGTATTTTTACGTACTGTTTTCTTCCAAAAGCTCTTTGAGCTTTGTCCTCTTTTGGAATTTTGGAACCTGGTAGAAGGTTTGTTCCACATCATTATTAGCTCCACCCACAATTCCAACAGTGAGGAAAAGATAGTCATTCAAAAAGTTGCCAGCCAGATGTTGGATTTCATTTGGGAATGTTGCTGAGAACATTAATGTTTGCCGCTGACCCTACAAATAAAGAAACAAATAAAAGTTTATAGCGCTCGAAACAAAAAACTGCTTTGATAATTTTATCTACTATATACTTACAGAACCTGAATGGCTAAGCACTTTTTCAATCTCAGTTCGGAAACCCATATCAAGCATACGATCTGCTTCATCTAATACCAGAAAGCGCACATTGTCAAATGACAGACGACCTCTATTCACCAGATCATGCATGCGTCCTGGAGTAGCTACCAAGACATGGCAACCACGCTGAAATACAAAGATACTGCATTTATATGCCTCTTAAAAGAATCATGAGGGAGGGAGGAGGGGGGGGGGGGGCAAAAATATAAAAAATGGTCATATATTATTACCTATTTTGTCTACTGTTTATATGCATTTACAAAATTTCTATACAATTAAAAAAAAAAAAAAAAAAAAAAAAAAAAAAAAGGAATGCGCTAGATGGGTGGGCATTTAATTAGGATAGTGCTGTTGTCATTATAGGTGCCCACTCATGTAACACTATATACACTACTTCTACCAAATATACCTGCGGCTGCAGCATTTGATCATATCTCAAAATGTTAAATGTATGGGAAAACTTGAACATAATTATATTTATTCTGGAGGGGCGTACATAATGTTAGGGCCTTGCCCAGGTTTAATGTGTAACTGAAAGTTGGCCAGTGTTATTATGATTAGCAGAATATAATATTGATACTTATTATATTACACATATATTGATATATATATATTACAATATTGTGAGTGGTCCCCACTGTATATACCATCTCCTCAATGTTGCAGAAACAAAAGAAGAAAAAGAGAAAGAAAATAAAAGAAAAGAAAAGGAAGCGGAAAAAAAATTGGGAAAGGGAAACACCAGCCAAAAAATAATTGCCACAGTACATATGATTGGGCGATACTTTATTATTATTATTTACTACCATTCACCAGCTTTTTTTTTTTTGGTATTTTTTGTTGTTGTTGCATTATCTTTAATTATACATGTCTTTGCAGCATTATTACATAAAATGTTGAAATATTATAGTACACATAAATATTAAAGGCATAGCACACCAACAAAAAAGTTGTGTTATATCCTAACAAACCTGAAAATCAACGTTGATTTGTCCGGAGTCATTGATTTCTACTTTATTTTCTATTCACGTACTACATGGCGCGAGCGGTCATTGACGTCACAGCTCGCTTGTTTAATGTGCACGTGGACCAGGCGAGCTGTGGCGTCATTGATCGCTCAAGCCATTTTGTGAATGGAAAATAAATTAGAAATCAATGACTCCGGACAAATCAACATTGATTTTCAGGTTTGCTAGCTTTTTTTGTTCAAGGTATTCTCTACGCCTTTAAGGCAATTGATGCAAAATAAAATATTAAATAATAAAAAATATATTTACCATAATAACTTGAGTCTGATGGTAGGTAGATGTCCCACCATAGCATACACAACATTTTATGATAGAGCCAACTGAAAACTTTCTGGCTTCAAGGAAAATTTGTGATGTGAGCTCACGAGTTGGCGACAAGACAATACATTGAGGAAGACATGCGCCATCAGGAGTTACCACACACTCTTGAGGGTCCGCTAACAGTGTGTGCAGAATGGGTAAGAGGAATGCTGCCTGAAAACCACAAAAACAGTCAACAGATAAACAAAATTAAAGCCATAGACATGTCCTTTTAATGATTTAACACAAAATGGGATCTCCAAAACCGATGATAATTTTTACTAGAACGTGTAATGTAGCCTCACAAGAGTGAGAAATACTGTAAAGTATGCAATTTGCATGAATATTTCTGTTTATGTAAGAAACAGTCAAAAAATAAAGTAAAAATATTGTGCAGATTGCATAATTAAAAAATTTGTGATCACTGCCATACGGTACTGCAGAATTGGATTTTGAAACAAACTAATGTTAGGTACTGTATTTATTTATGTTTTCAGCACAGAGACAACATTCAACTGAATACATAAGAAATATTTTAAAACATTTTAATAATTATTTTATGACTATATAGGGTGTGTACGCATGACGCCATTCTGAGTGCTTTTCGATGCTCTTCTTGAGCATAATGAATAACATTGCTCAGCATCGGACAAATGTAATTTTTGGCTATATTTTCTTTGAAAAATTAGATATTTTTTGGTCATTATTATTTTTCTTGCATACTTGAGGTACAATCCAACCTGTTAACACCATCAATACTCTAAAAAAAACTTGCAAAGTATTTTTAAACTGGCAAAATGTGTCATTCTTTCCTATACTGGCCAATATTATTTAGTACTCACTTATGACGTCGACTTTAACATGAATGAAACCACCCTATATATACTCTCCCTTATAGACATTAACACTAGTTCAATAAAAGTTCAAGTCAGCTGTATTCCAATCCAAATCCGTACCATGTAAAGTGCAGGTTTCAATTTCTATATTTTTAAAACCTGGATCCTGTATGGTCTTTATGCCGTGTGAGCAACGATATAGACATAAAATATATCACTCCTTATTGTAAATTGAAATAAAAATTTAACTTTTTTGATTTTAACATATAAGGTGTGTTATTGATCTCTTTTTAAAGGCGTAGAACACCTTGAACAAAAAAGTTGTGAAATATCTTAACAAACCTGAAAATCAACATTGCTTTTCAGGTTTGTTAGGATATTACACAACTTTTTTGTTCACGGTGTTCTACGCCTTTAAGAAGTCGAGTTCTTAGCAATTATTTTTTGTTGAGACATTTTTATTTCTTGTTTTTGATTTTTCCATTTTGATCAAAATTCAAAGACCAAAAACTATTATAAAGTTTATACCGGATTTTGCTTTACGCAAAATGCTCAAAAGTTTGATCAAATAAACTGGGACTCCAGGTTTTGATCAAAAGCGACTAACCAAATACCAAGTTTTAATCAATTTTGGTTTTTGGTGCTAACATAATATATTGATTTACAAGTGTTAAATAAAAAAAAAATAATAATTAATAAAGCCATAAGAATAAAAACATATAAATAATAAATATAAATACTGTAATAATAATATATACTTACAGTTTTGCCAGAGCCAGTTTGAGCACAAGCCATGAGATCTCTACCAGACATGATGATGGGGATGGCAGATTTCTGTACTGGAGTAGGTTTAATATAACCAGATTTGACAATATTCTCAATCAAAATAGGTCTCAGATTGGCATCTTCAAACTTCTGAATAGCAGATGGTGGCTTAGATCCAGATACCTGTGTACAGACAACAGAACTGTGAACATCTGAAAATTTAGATAACAGAATATTACCACTGATACATTAACTTAAGTTATAGGAAATGATATGTAGAAGAAACCATGAGCAGTGTTCCATACAGTGCTTTTATATTGTGCAATTTTTAAAAACGTACATGCCATAAACTTAAAACTATATATTACATTATATGTTATCAATACAAGACAAAAAAAAAAATCAAAATAATTTGTTATTGTTTAAAAACATCTCTAGCACTTGCATACCAAACAATCAACATTGACCCCCTCCCACAAAAAAAAAAAAAAAAGAAAAAAAGAAAAAGAAAAAAGTTTGAAAGAAATTGGCAAAAACAGTAACTTGATCAGTTTACATCTCCAGATTGGCTGGTGTGATCGGAACTTAAAAAGGAAGTTCAGGGGTCAGACAAGTATTTTTTAAAAGCTTTTAATGTTTATTGTAGAAAAAATTATACCTATTTTATTTTTCTGCGCCACTCTGGTAATTAAAGAAAAAATAACTCAGGTAGCTTGCTCCTGTAACTATGATGTTGATGTACAAGATACGAGACGGCATCACTGCACTCCAGGTAAAGAGGGGGGGGGGGGGGGGGGAGTTTGTAAATGCTATGTCATATAAACGACAGTTAGGGTAGATAAAAATACTACCCTCTAAACACTTGAAAAACATTTTTGCAACTTTTTTTTAACAAATCCGTATTGTACGCGTCAGGTGCAATATAGCAGAGATTTTGTATTGGCTGCATGGTTCATTTCTCTGTCGCTTAGTAAGAGAAAATGACATTTACAGCCAATGTCAAATGTCTGTTTTTGCATCTGACTCGTTTATAAAATATGGAACGCCAGGTAGGGCTATATATATTGTTTTGCACATATTATAATATAAAATAGTTATATTTTGATATTTTGCTCCACTAAAGCTTATTAAAATAGGTATATTTTATAAGCTGTTTGAAAGAAAGACGCACTACAATAATAAATATACAGTCGTGGAGGGAAGAAAAATACTGCGAAGTATATTATTATGCAACATTATGCAAGAGATGAAACTCCTCAAAAATAAATATGTAGTTACTCGAATTTCAGTAATTTTTTATTGTTTGCAAGACAACATTAATTTAAGTACATTACTTTAAAATGTGATAGAGACGTAAATTTTTCGCAAAAAAAAAAAAAAAAAAAAAAAAAAGTAATAAAAAAAAGTTAGAAATACTATAATATTATTATGTGGAGTCGCAACACGTAATATATATTTTTTAATTGAATTCACTTTTTGCAAAATCTATGTTTACGTGGACATTGTATTCAAGTGTGGATAAAAAATGTTAAAAAAATAAAAATGCTTTGCACGATAGAAACTTAAATTTTGTGCAATATTTGAACTTTTTAAAAAAAAAATCAAGCTATATAATATACATTTTTTTTAACGTTTCGAATAATTCTGCATTATTTTAGATATTCGATCAAGATGGCATTTTATACTTATATTCAAATATATTTATTATTATTATTATTTATCGCTCGCGTTTCCGCAAGAATTGTCGTAAGAAAGAGAGCAATGTATCGACAATTTTTTTTTTTTTTTTTTTTTAAACATATTTTGGCTGACAAATTATTATTATTTGGACTTCATCGCTATTATATTACGAAATTTCGTTATAACGGGGTTTGCCTATGATTTTACATGTAAATTTCGGCGGGACCGGAGAAAATTACTTCGCTATATAATGAAATTTTGCTAAAACATCAAGATTTTATGACTGTATTAGTTTATTCTATTTTTATTTTACCATATTATGATATTTATGTAAGTACAAACACACAAAAAGATGTTTAATTTATATGGTTATTGAATTTATTTGTATATTTTAATAAAATATAAAATCATATAATAATGGTATGAAAGTATGAATATGACAATAATATTAGTAAAATATTAATAATTGCACAAATTTTTTACACTTTTGCTTTTCATTTTACCTGGGAGTTTTTCCTAACTGCATGTAGTCATACCTTTTCTCTCTCTCTCTCCTTTTCTCCCTATAGTATATCTACCTGGCACTGTTGCCGAATATTTTTATCGCATTAGATGTTCAAATGTTAAATTACGAATAAAAATTAGAATGTGTAAAATTTTAATGCAAGTTTTGTTTAAAGCTATCTACTGTTTATAATACTTCTCAAAACATATAAATAGTTTTTAAACCCCTGAACTTCCTCTTTAAGCCAGAGACATCTTACACTATGTATTCAAAACATTATTTAAATAATAAAAAATAATTTGTAGCATTATTGTTTGTGTGCATTCTGTATAGTTGCTCTGCAATGTGTGCACCACCAATATATATCTAATATGTCTGTTTTTGTTTTGGATAACAATAAAAAAATAATAATAATAATAATAAATCTAATTTTAATGTTATTTTATGCAGCCCTATTTTTATTTATTATTATGTATCAAAGTTTACTTAAAACTAATGTTTTTAAATAATAAAAAATAAGTTTTGGATTTTTTTTTTCTTTCCGATCATTGATAACGGAGATAGTTTTAAGTGGCATGCTTTTACAAATTTGGGCTACAATAATTAACTTTTTTAAACTTAAATATTAACATAAAAAATCTGAAACTATGTAGGTCTACTTATTATGCTAAATAAATAAGCTTTTTAGACCACCTGCAGTCATTGAAAATTTATTAAATCATTTTGATTCTACATGAAGTTTGTAACATCCAAGATGTATATATAGAAAGTGGTATAATTTACGCTTTTATTGTCGTCTGAACTTGGGTTTCTTCGTAAAACTTCAAATTTTGACATACGTCATAGGATGTGACTGTGAACAGAATCACGTGTTCTCTCAGGTACAATGCATTATGTACCTGAAAAAGGAGGAGGGACACAAAATTTCCCCTCTTTTGGCGCTAAATTTCCCCTCTTGTTTTGATTCACCTTCTGTGACGTTTCATCCCTTCCTTTACCTAGGCAAACTACACCACCTTTTATATATACATCTTGGTAACATCAAAATTTGTGATTTTTTCCCTTGATACATCCAAATAATATAACCACATTGAAATATCATCATTTGTAATTTCTCTTTTAATCTACAAGACTGATGCAAAGGCTCACTACATATCGATACTCTCCATTTCTTTTGGAGTATTGTGTCAAAAGCTATCGATGTCTACGTTATATAGCAAGATTTCCACTCAACTAAAACATTGCTTCATATTGCTTCTTTCTGAATTGATCCTCATTCAAAATTTATCTCTTTAAAAGTATATTAAAATATTATTTTAATATATGAAAAAAAAAAAAAAAACATCATACATTATAAATTAAAAAATACCAAAAATATAATGAGCAATTAAAGTGACACATGTGACCCCACTCTTCCCTTCGGTTTCATATGCAAATCAAAGTAATAGATTATAATTAAAGCACGTTATATTCAAATTTATATTACGTGAAAATCTTTTAATTAAAATAGATACAAAAAGGAGGGACGCAAATTTGCAAGCTCAAGCAGCCTTGAGCTTGCAAATTTGCGTCCCCGCTTTTTATATCTATTTTAATAAAAGATTTTTGCGTATTATAAATTTCAATATAACATGCTTTAGTTATAATGCACACTAAAACAAGTATGGTATTGGTTCACCATCTCGTTCGAAGAGCGCCATAATTATGGCGCCAATGTTCAATGTATTTTAAATGGCACTTTCGATCGCGCTCTCGGTCGGGCTCATTGCTCAGCCCCTGGTAGGTCTATCAACTTCAAACTTCTATAAGATCATAAGACGTGATGATCTTGGTCACACATTTTCAGAACCACACGACTACGTGGCACACGATGAGAGACTACCAAACGAAATAATGAATCGAACTGTCAGTACCAAATTGTCATATTTTTCTGAACATTACATACCTTGACATCAATTTTATCATACTTGGCAAAATTGATGCCGGACTGAATGTTGGTCCCAAAAATTTCCTTCTCATCAGTTGGGTCTTCAGGAGGGATGTATCTCTCTGGTCGTGGTTTTTCGCCATCGCCTACTTGACAAAATGAGTTGTTAATTTTTCTCATAAATATTGTTATATTCTACATAGGAAACCTTTGTTTATTTACTACATAATATTATTATTTACCTTCATCATCTCCATCTGCATGACCTCCTCGGCCACCAAACCCTCTTTCTCCTTCATTATCATCCCGAAATCCATTACGGCCCCCTCTTCTTCCTCCAAATCCTCTTCCCTCGCTTTCATTATCATCTTGGTTTCTGCCAAATCCACCTCCCCTTCCACCTCCAAAGCCTCTGCTTTCACTTTCAGCATCATCTTGGTTTCTGCCAAATCCACGGTTTCCTCCCCTACCCCCGCCAAAGTCTCTGCTTCCACTTTCAGCATCATCTTGGTTTCTGCCAAATCCACCTCCCCTTCCACCTCCAAAGCCTCTGCTTTCACTTTCAGCATCATCTTGGTTTCTGCCAAATCCACGGTTTCCTCCCCTACCCCCGCCAAAGCCTCTGCTTCCACTTTCAGCATCATCTTGGTTTCTGCCAAATCCACGGTTTCCTCTTCCACCTCCAAACCCTCTGCTTTCACTCATCTCAGCATCATCTTGGTTTCTGCCAAATCCACGGCTTCCTCCTCTTCCACCTCCCCTACCACCTCCAAAGCCTCTGCCATCGCTTTCATTATCATTTTGGTTTCTACCAAAACCTTGACTTTCAGACTGCCTTCCACCTCCGAATCCTCGGCTGCTACTTTCGTCATCTTGGCTACGTCCAAATCCTCTGCTTTCACTCTGAAAGCCTCCCCTTCCTCCATTCCGAAAACCACCTTCATCTTGTCTACCAAATCCTCTGTTATTTTTGTCATCATCACCTTGAAATCCTCTCTTAAATCCCCTATTGTCCCCATCGTGGCTGCGGAATCCAGAGCCTCTACTCCCTTGCATTGTATTGCTTTGGCCAAAACCTCCACCAAATCCCCTCGACTTTGGCTTGTCGTCCCACTCATCATTACAGGCTACACTTTTCAGGTTTGCAGCAGCACTGCCCCATCCAACCTACAGAAAATAAATATACTAGCTGTATGCAAAAAACAATAAATATTTCTAAATTTCTAGGCAACAAAAGTATATGTAAGCTCTAAAGGTCTATAGAGCATAAGTAGGCAGGTATGTACATAATAGTCCCGGACTTTATAAACAGGGTTTCTAGCAGTTTTAAACTTTCATTTTCCCTGCATTTTCCATGTTTGTTCCATAGATTTCTTCCATTTTCCAGAAAATTTCTTATTTTTTTTTATAATATTAGAATGTCAAATATTATTGCAATAGGGTGCAGTTATCACATTTGACAACCCCACGCCGCAGGCGCGATTTTTTGGGGGGACATACCCCTTTTTGTCAGAAAATGCAAAATTAGTATATTTCAAAAATTTTGCTATTACATCTAAAGTATATACTTTAAATTTAATATTTTTTACACCGTTTGAGTAAAAATTTGAGAGAAAATGTTGGTATATTATGTTTCTTTAATTCTAAGTGACTTTGAAATTTTCTTTCAGCTGCGGCTTAAAAAAAAAATACTAGCTTTTTTGTTTTTTCAGGTTAAAATTTTTGTTTTAAATTTTGATATTTCAGATGTTTCAAGAAAGAATTCGCAAGAAAAAAATTCTCGACAATTGAAATAATTCAATAATTCATTAACTAAAATATTCAATTTGCAATCATTTTTTTCTCTGTAAAAAAAAAAAACAAAAAAAAAACAAAAAAACAAACAAAAAACATTAATAAATAAATAAAAATATCGAAAAAATCGCTTTAAAACTCAAATTTAATAAAAGTAAGTCTGTATAGAACACGCTATAATATATACAAAAAAAAAAGTTTTAAAATGAGATAAATTTGTATAAAAAGAAACTATTTTATTGGTATAATTAAACTATATCATTTTCCAGTATTTTATGCTTTTTTCCCTGCTTTTTCCCTGTTTTCAAGAGGTTTTCACATTCCCTGCATTTTCCCTGTTCTCCCTGTTGCTAGAAACCCTGTTATAAACCTAACATCAAAGGGGATGCCGCTTTGTATTAAAAGACTGAAAATCGAGTTGAGTTATAAGTGCTGCGTGTTGTCAGATCGCGAAACGCCTGCACCTTTATGTTGTATTACTTTGCTAGACCTTTTTTCTTTTTTTTTTTTCTGTGCAGGCGTTTTTCAGGTGTTTCGCGAGCTGACAACACAGCACTTAACTCAACTCGATTTTCAGCCTCTTTCAATACAAAGCGGCATCCCCTTTGATGCTAGGTTTATAAAGTCCGGGGTACCAAGAACCATCCTACCTTATGGCTCTATATAGGTATAAGGTAAAGAATAAAAATCATATCAAGTGTTGCCCATAGTAACCTCGTAGTAGTTTTTTTTTTTTCTTGCAACATCGAATCTTACCTGTTTTTTACATTGATAGAGCTCATAGTCGCATCACACAAAAAACACTATTAGGAGGTTATAATGTGGAACAACTGATACATATTTATATTATACATATAATACTGCACACATGATACTCACTTCAGAGCTATCATCCCATTCATCATCTATAGAAGTAGCCATTTTCCAAAAAAATTCAAATCTTCCAGGACTTAATTATCGCTGTAAAATAAATAAACATACTGCATTTTAGAAATTTTAAATGAAAATATGTATATGCAGTGATATTATATAACAAGCGCAGCTCTATAATAATACATACACATAATATGTAATATTACAATGGGATTACTGGATTATGCTATATATAATTTTGCAGGAAGTTGTGGAGGTCTCTATCACTAGTCAGGATAAAACTTCTGTGTTGTTGGCTTACCCCGAAAGGAATTATAGCACCATGATATGTATGTATGTATAATTTTGCAGATATATTTGTAACATTTTATTCATACTCTGCATTGAACTACGCGTACCTTTTATACATACCAATATCATACATACACCCTGGCCAAAAGTTTAAAGGCATAGAACACCTTGAACAAAAAATATGTCTATATAGTATAATTATATCCTAAACCTAAATATCAGCGCTGATTTGGCTGCAGTCATTGATTTCGAATTTATTTTACATTCACAAAATGTCAGCTGCAGGTTTATGGCATCACAGCTTGCCTGTTTCAGCCAGGGTTTCGACTATTTTGCCCAACCCCCCCAAAAAAAACAGTTCCCCCCCCCCCCCCCCCCGAAAAAACCCACCTTGAAAAAACCCGGAAAAAAACAAAACACTTCTTAAAAAAAGACTATAAAAGCAAAGAAAGATGGTTTAATTTAATTATTTAACTTTGCTTACAATATGCACCTTTTACTTTATCAGTATGCTTGATTATATATATCCTCATCTCAATCATGAGATGTCGATTCGAGGCAGCAATTTTATCATTTGGATTTGACGCATATCCTAAATACTGAACTAAAAGTTTTAACCAGTTTTCTGTTTCACCAACATAGTTAGCACAACCATACATACATAATATATGTACATACGTATACGATACATATTGTGACGGTCGAATATAGACTGGGGTCACGTATTATTAAATTGACGATAGATAGATATATATTCAACTCAAAAAAAACTGAGTTACCTGCCGTTCGACCTTTTACGGTATCGCCCAGCCGCCCCTCTTCTCCTCAAATGTGACAATGGGCGATACTTTAGGCATGCCCGATTTAAATTGACTGAGGTTTTTTGAGTTGAATATAGCTGACTAGTGGTGGGTGGTGGATGAGATGAGATGGTAATTGTACTAGTTATCGGCACGCCGCAGTTATCGGCAGGCTCTTTTTACGGCGAAAGTATTAAGTTTACGAGATTCTAACTAGAACCAACCTATCTTAATTAGAATTTCGTCTAGTTTCCATACCACTACCTACAAACTATTTTATCACTAAAGGGGGTCGAGATAAACTGCCTAAAATGGGGGGTGCCGATAACTGCGGCAGTGTCAGTTTGGCTGCTTTTCTCAACAATACTATAGGAATTTCAATAACCTTAAGACCCTTAAGCTGCCGATAACTAGTACATTTACCATACAGTATATAGTGAATTATACATGTTGATTATATTAACACTATTTATATTCACTGGAGGTATTACGGAGTACAAATATTGTTTGGAGGCTCTTGACTTGGTCGAAGCCAAGCCAAGACTCCCTTGTGCGCGCCGTGTACCGCACGACACGCACTCATATAATGCATTGTATGCACTTTTACATTATGTAACACATAAGCATATTATTGATATGATATTTATTGAGGGTTGTCACAATATATATACATATATGTAGTTACTGGGCATGTAAAGGGTAAAGGTGCATTCACATATGTATGTATATGTTCTTAAATTTGGTGTAACTTTTTAGCAGCAAAGTAATTTTTCCTTAGGAAAAATTCAGCTTAAATATATATTAAATATATTTAAAACAATGCTATTTAACAATTTACTGCGTAAAGTTGTAACAAATTTATGAATATGTGAATGCACCTTAAGAATAACTTGCAACAAACGACCAAAACCTTCATAAAATGTAGATATTAAAAAAATCATCGAGAACCACGTGTTGCAGGGCGAATGAAGGGAACAAAAATTCAAGTTTCAAAAGCTTTGAAATTTTTAATATGAATACACATACATTCTTACTTACAATTTTAAATATATTTGCAATAATTAAGGAATAATCTTGCAATATTATAATTAAAAATATGTTACCTGAAAGAGGAAAATTGAAGTAATTTAACTACCAAAAACTGCAGACTAGACGAACACGAGCCATGCGCCGTACAACAAGAAACTTGTAAAATTCTTCAGCGTCTAGTGTAGCGTTAAGCCAATCACAAGCGCTTATTCCAAGGTCATTATGTATAAAACAGAAATAAATATGTCAACACCGCATTGCGACTTCCGTTATTCAACCGATTCAACTTCCCTTGACTCCCTCTGGCGCTTAAATTTTGAGTGTACAACTAGCGACAGGGACAGCTGATCCTGAGTATAGTTGCTAAAGTCCCTATAATATTACAGGGACTTTAATCTGACTTTAATAGTTGCTTTGCTATAATCTGGCTATAAGCTATAATCCTGAGCTGATCCGAGCAGGATCCGCGACCAGAGAAAAGTCCCGTAAGTCCGCGACCTCGGCTTTGTATTTGAAAATCGGACCAGCAGGACACTTTCTTGGACCGGGATCCAGGACTAGGAGCTGAGTAACCGAGTGACTGGACCTGACCGTAGTGGACACTGGACAGTAGTGAGTTCCGGGTCCGGGAATTTAGATCCAGTTTAGAATCGAGCACGGCGAGTATAGGCGACGTATAGGACTATCCTATACATACATATTATATGAATGAATTGGACGATATAGACGATTAAGTACATACATACGTGAAAGGAAGGACGCGGAACTGTTGATATAATTCCGCATACATTCATTCTTGTGTCAAATATATATGTACTGCATCCGGCCGTCATGGAGATGGAGACTCCTTTTCCAGAGCCTGCTAATGTGGATATTAGCAAAGACAACCAGGATGCTACATATTTCAAATCGTATGAAGATTGTGGGGTATGAAACTGTATTTATGATATATACAAACTTACAAACACAAACACAATATAAAGTCATCATTCATCATATTCACAATTTCTGCTCCTATGACTTTTGGTCATTATATGATTATTCAAAATGATATTCCCGCACATTTTTTGGTGCAAGAAAGCATAGGTTTTACGAACAACGACACTATATTGAGCACCGTTGAGCACATACATTCATTCTTCTACAGACAATAATAATACATATTGAATAATAAGAATGAATAATATATATTATTCATAAGTATACCTTTGAACCAACCCCAGACCTCATGATGTTTTAGGCTTATGTATTATGTATATACATATAGTATAAAAATAGTAGCCTGTTTTCCTCTCCCCTCACCCACACTGATTATAAAAAGCATTTTTCAATCCCCCCCCCTTTTTTTTCCCCCTGATTCTCCCTTAAAGTCAACATTCTGTTTGAACATATATATGCACCCCATGCTTTCTCCAGATCCTATAATCTAATAAGCTCATAATTAAATTACCATAAAGGATTCAGGTATATACAAAGAGGGGATTATGACGTCAAATAATCTAGATGTGTCTCTATATTGTTGACTATAGTCTGTACTATATTATTTGCTGTAAATAATATATATATATATATATTATTATTTTGTATTTCTTTGATTTTCTTTATAAATTTTATTACGTATTTCTCTATCCTATAGGTACATCGATTGATGCTTGAAGACAAGCCAAGAACTGAAGCCTACAGAAATGCAATATTCTCATCTGCTAATAACTTCAAGGATAGAATAGTTATGGATGTTGGAGCTGGAACAGGTGTGATGATATCAAATTTAAATTCTTTCTTTCTTTCTCTCAAATACAAATTACAATTATGGTTAATAAAGTAGATGCACACATATCTTTTATTAAATAGAAACTTATAAATGACTTTGTGTAGAACATAATATACTGTAATTGATAAAACGGTGATAGAATATCACAGATATACATTTATCAATTTGGGAATTGGTAAATTGAGCTTTTAATTGACAGAGATAACTTGCTCTCTCATGCAAGGGGTTCGTGTCAATTAACAGCTCAATTTCCAAAACCCAATAAAGAAAAATCAACTGTGATTTTTGATAGTAAACAAAATTGATAGAAAATATACATAGATTAGGAAACATTGGGAAATGGGAGTTAGTAATGAGCTTACACAGGGATGCCATGGCAGAGAAAAAAAAATAAACCCAGGCCAAAAAATTATACATATCAAGGGCTACGTGGCATTTCGGCACTACTGCAATCTCCACGGGTGCAATTTTGGCACATGTGAAATCTTCGCCACACCTACTAATGGCACATGTGCAACTTAAGCGTATAACAATGTTTTAAAGAGGGGAGCGCGGAGAATACAGATAGAATACAGATTTACCAAAATTGCACCCGCGGAGATTGCATTACTGTAGTACCAAATGCTGCGTAGCCCTCAATATATACTAATATTTCACTTTCATAATTCTAATTATATAGGCCTATGATATACATTAGAAAGTAGTCATATCACAATATTGACTGTGTTTTAGGTATCCTATCCTTATTCTGTGCAAAGGCTGGTGCAAAAAAAGTTTACGCTGTGGAGGCAAGCAATTTAGCTCTAACGATTAAAGATATTGCAAAGGAAAATAATCTTGAGGATACCATTGAGGTATGTGATTGTTACATTTTTTTATTGTACTATTTTATTGGGAGGGAGAAGAATTAAAAAATCCTCTGGACTTTCCCAAATAATTATAGAACTCCTCTGCATTGGCAAATATTGTTGATGAGATTCATGAGGTATGAGATCAGAGAGTGATTTAAGGACCTAGCCAACAGTTGTGTGGGGAAACTACACAACATTTACATTTTTATATATTTTCAAATGTGTGTGCCCAATACAAGAGGATTACTCACATACCAGCATTTATGCCATGTACAGCTCTGGACAATAGTTCCCGATTGGGGCAGAGGCAGCCGCTGTGTTTTCTCATAAAGATAGCATAGTGTGGTTAATTCAGGTTGCCTATGCAAATTGTTTGGAAAATTTTGGCCACAGCTGTACAATTTCAAAAAAAAAAAATGCATGTGCTATTGCAATAAAATGAATGTAAAAAGTTTTTTTTTTTTTTTTTTTTACTTGACATATAATACAGGCTAGCAGCTCACCTGAGCGCGAGGAGCTAACTCTTCTCTTCTTTGACAATTTTTGCCTTCTTCTCCCAAGCTTTGTGTTAAACATCTCTACTAACTATTTGCATAAGAAACTAGATTTCTTGTTTGCTCATAATATTTTGTGGCGCACAAAAATGGATCAAGTTTAAATGGTTACCCAAATAAAGTATTGTTCACATGGAGTAAAAACTAAACATCCGTCGACGGGTATTGACGGAAACTGACGGTTACGCGAATTTGTTTGTTTCACATGAGAAAAAAATTCGCATTACTGCGCATGCGCGGGAAAACTGACGCATACGGATTGAGCTGCGCTAATATAAACATATCGCCCCTTTCACATGCATTATTGTTGACGGATGGAGCTGCGCTTATGTAAACAAATGCAACCGTTCACATGCACCCGTTGCTACCCGTCAGTACCCGTCATTTTGACGGATAGCAACGGATAGAAAAGCTGGGTGTTGCCAGCTTTGACCGTCAGTACTCAGTATCCGTCGGTATCCGTCAGTTTTAAAACCATGTGAAAGGGTTCGTTTTTTTACATTATAAACAAGTTGCAACAATACTTTTTCAACTTTGTTTACCCGTTGACGTCCGTCGACGGGCGTAGAATTTTCGCTCCATGTGAATCATACTTTACCCTTTATTTTTTGGACACTGTACTTTCCAATTACTTTATTACCGTAATAAAGAATATTATCATTGCATTGCATGTACTTAACCCTCTATTGTGTGTTATTTGTTATTTGGGATGTATAGTTCTGTGAAAAATTTGCTAGCACAGCTAGAGACAAAAAAGTAGCACATGTTGGATAGCTTTCAGCATCAACTTCAAGGTAGAAAACCGTGTGTCAGTCCTTACAGTCCTCTTCAGTCATTACAGACCCGGAGAGAAACTATGAATGATAGCTGTTGCTGTTGTTTCATGCTTTATATAGGTAATAGGAGAAGGAGGGGGGGGGGGGGGGTTGAGCTCAAGCAAGTGGTGGAGTAAGAGAAGATATGTGGGAGTAAGGTGAGAGGGTTGGTTTGAATGTGTACAATAACGTATATTATATAAGGTCAGGCTTATCTATACTGTCTTCCTGCCATGGACTGTAAAACATTGGTATATCGTAATTCCCTCTGTCGTAACTGCATTGTTAGATGGGCTTGGGAGATGTTTTAGAATTTTTACTGTCATTCATTGTTTTTTTTATTTTACTTTTTTATATATATTATTATTATTGTGAGAGGCAGCATGTTCAGCCACTAGCTTGTCAATCATGGTTTTGTTTTTGCCTTTGAATGACTGTGGGTGGTTGTTCATGCACTCTCTAAATGTTTGGCTAGTAAGATCAATCTAGAACTCTGGGTATTTTTGACATAAGACATTAATCACATTGTTTCATTTGAGAGTTTAGTGCCAAAAGCTGTCCAATATAACATGTTAGTTTTTTTGTCTCTATGCTACCAAGATTTTCAGCAAACTAAATGGGAATCTGTTCATGTTCACTAAAACATTTGATAAGAACTTTTCTAATTTTCTTCTATCGTTTTATTTTTTTTATTTATTTTTTTTTAATTATACGCTAATAATTAAGGTATTATAGTATTATATATATATATATATATATATATATATATATATATATATATATATATATATATATATATATATATATATATATTTATATATATATATATATAGATATAGTATAATATATCAGTGGCGTTCGGTGCCTATTTTTAGAATTCAAATTATTATAGCGCCAAATTTTATCAATCGATTTTTTAGAAATTTTGGAATTTTGTAGTCAGAAAGTCAAATTTTTGAACACTATTTTTTATATTTTTGTATTTTGAAGTTAAAGGTCCCAAAAGGCCTCTTAAGCAGAAAATTGGAGGTAATTTTTTACTCTTCTGATCACAAAGGACACTGAAAATTAAGAAATCGAATAAGTTGCATGACCTGAGCAAGGCCCCAAAAATAAAAAATCTAGATATTTGCGGATTTGGGTGTGGAATATATTGATTCCTATGTTTTTGGCCATTACAAATCGATTGCTGTAGTTAGGTTTTCAATATATTGCTTTCTGAAAAAATGGGGCCCCTTTGGGCCCTATTGAGGAGATTTGGGAAGAACAAAATGTGATTTTTGAAATCGGTACCCCAAAAAATACAAAATCTAAAGTTTTCGTTTTTCTAACTGAATTTTTAATTTTTGTTTCATTTTTAAAATATTTTGACTTTGAAGTGTCCCTAATTAGACCCGCATAACAAAACTGGAACAATTTTGCGATTCTGGGCTTTAATCAAAACTCCTTTATCCTGAAATTTAGTTCTTATTCGATTTCTTAATTTTCAGTGTCCTTTGTGATCAGTAGAGTAAAAAATTACCTCAAATTTTCTGTTTAAGGGGCCCTTTGGGACCTTTAACTTCAAAATACAAAAAATAAAATAAAAATTAGTGTTCAAAATTTTGACTTTCTGACTACAAAATTCCAAAATCTTTAAAAAATAGATTGATAAAATTCGGCGCTATAATCATTTCAATTCTAAAAATAGGCACCGAAAGCATAACGGCTTTAGACAATATATGGCATGATATATATATTTTTCAAATATATATTTTTTTAAACCACTATCGCCATTTGAGATTTTCAGTTGACGCTGCTGCCTGGCGCCAACTCTCATTTGGTTTCACCCTATCAAATTTTAACGTCACGTGTTTCTTATATAGTATATGTATATTATAGTATACTGTATTATTATTAACTTTCCTAATAATAATAATTAAATTAAGGCAAAGAATAATTAGCGTTTGATATCAAAAGAAAAGGACAGTGAAAACTATATAGCTATGGTCTTTTTTACCATACTAAAGTGTTGGCTGTGAGTGCTAAACAGAAATACTGTAATAATTAACATTTATTTCTGAGACTAGCAAGATTCTTTACTCATATATTATATCAGTATATCAGGCATTTTTACTGCATGATTTCTACTATCTTTTTTATTTACCTAGTAGAAAAAATCAAACATTTTAATTTTCAATCACTTGCATAATCTGTGTTTTTAGGTCTTGCATTGCAGAGCAGAAGAAGTCTCTGAAAAAATTGAAGTTGACATCATAATATCAGAATGGATGGGATTTTTTCTCCTTCATGAATCGATGATAGATTCAGTAATATGTGCTAGAGACAGACATTTAAAACCTGGAGGATTAATGTATCCTGAAAAGGCAATTCTGTATTGTTCTCCTTGTTCAACTCCAAATCTCTTAAATTTCTGGGATGATGTGTATGGCTTTACAATGACAGCTATGAAAGATGTTGTTAGAAAATCTTTGGCTATTAAACCAGAAATCACTACCTTGAAGTCTGTAGATTTGCTAAATCAACAGAGACATAAAATACAAACATTTGATATGAATATTGTATCAGTGTATGATGTGGTTCAGCTTAGTTCAAAAGTATTTATATCTACTGACAGAGCAGGACTGTATCAAGCAGTTGGCATTTGGTTCGATGTAGAGTTCCCTGCTGCACAACATGGAGATGAAAAGAAAGATGCACTTGTGCTTAGCACATCTCCAGCCTCTCCACCAACTCATTGGCAACAAACTGTAATCGTTTGGCCAGAGGACCAAGTCGTGGAGGAAGGGGATATTCTAGCATTTGAAATTTAATTTCAAAGGTGTGTTAATTTGTTAATTCTGAAGCACTACATAAATTAGCTCTGTAAAAATGCTTTTATATATAGGTATATATACTATAGGCCTATATATATGAAGGTGGCAGGATATTTTTTATGATTACAGAAAACATTACATTTAGTAGT
Organism: Ecdyonurus torrentis; assembly: GCA_949318235.1. Taxonomy (NCBI): domain Eukaryota; kingdom Metazoa; phylum Arthropoda; class Insecta; order Ephemeroptera; family Heptageniidae; genus Ecdyonurus; species Ecdyonurus torrentis. The sequence continues at coordinate 31,847,648 of OX439131.1, read as the reverse complement.
ATGGTTTGTTGCTCTAAAAAGAGAATAATCATATATGATATATCAAGCATGCCTAAATATGTTTCAGGAATGGCCCAGAGAGTCGCAAATACAACATTCAGCTCAAGGAGTTAGATGCAGCTGAAGATGAGCACCCAGTACCATGTGATTGCGGCAGTGCTCGTTGCAATATCATTCAGGCTTTTCTGCTGCAGAATGACGAAGAAAGTGATATTCCCTCTGAAAATGAAGAAAATATGCCTAGTGTCAGTTCTGATAACCAATAAAAATATTTTATACTCTTATAAATTACCATGTTATTTTTATTTAACTATATATAAATAGTAAAAATTAATTTTAATGGCCATACAAAACCTAATTTACTGATAGTTTATTTTAATTAATTTAATTTGGTCAAGGAAAAATAATCTGTTTGATACTTGATAAATAAAAAAAAATATGATAGATCAGAATTAGTTTTGAAAGATTGGTGAACGTGAGATTGAGCTCTATCTGCATCTTAAAAATATTCCAACCCGATCTGAAATTTTCAGACTTGGTTAGATTATTTTCTCTCGCAAACAAGGCATCTCTGTCAATCACAGGTCAATCTTCCATTTCCATTACCCATTTTTCAATTTTCATTTTACATACAGAAAAATTTACAATAATCAAAATTGATGTACTAATAATAATGTCATAATAAAGGTAAAATTAACTTTGTGATCCTTGATAAAATGATGATAGAAATACAGAAAGATTGGAAATTTTGTTAAGGACGGTGAGGATTTGACGAGTCCCCAATAGAAGAAATAAAGTAAAATCACATTATATAATTAAATGAGAGTTGGCGCCAGGCAGCAGCGACAACTCAAAATCTCAAATGGAGATAGAGGCATTTATTTTGGTCTGGATCATAAACTATGTCCAACAAGCACCCCCATCAGTGCTAGCCTCCCTTTCCCAAATATTTCCAATCCCCTTTCTTTCCATTTGCTACTATACATACATAGTACATACATACATACATATCATGATGCTATAATCCCTTTCGGGGTAAGCCAACAACGCATCCTGACCCAGTGATAGACCTCCACAACTTCCTATCCTGAAATACTTCACTTGCTTCTTTCAGTCTCATACCTTGTTTCATACATTTCCTTTTGCATTTCATACTGCATACATTCTTATTTTTCAAACATCTTCAAACCAACTCAGACCATGATGTTTTAGGCCTGCCTCTATCTCTCCTTCCATCCACTCTACTATGAAATACCTGCTTTGCTATTCTTTTATCACCCATTCTCTCAACATGACCAAACCAGCGAAATACACTGTTCTCATACTTCTGTCAGTTTCTTTTACTACTATAGATATAGTGCGTTCTTATATAAAACTATAATAATAATTTACCTGTGCCTCATTTTTCATATTTTTATTTTAATACTTCAGGGTTAAGCTAGCATGTCACAGATAAAGAATGTGATGACAATTTTTTAATGTATTAGAAGTCCTGCATAATAAGAATTTAAAACCATGCTATGGTTTGACTTGACAAGGTTTGCTCTTACAACCTTGAAGAATGTGATCTCTTACTCACCATATTGTGGGTGGTAAATGAAAATAATTTTCACATAGAATTAAGATCTGCAATGCACCAAAATCTTAACTGGATGCTTGCCATCCAGTGTCAACTCCCCCCCCCCCCCCCACTTCCTCTCCTAGTACTTAATAACGACTAAATTGTTGTATTATTAAATATTAATGCTTATAGGCAAAGGTTCTAAACATAATAAAAACAAGTTTTTTTTTTTTTTTTTTTTTTATGTATATTTTTAATTGCCGTTTTTCAAAGAAAAACAGGATTTTTATAATTTTTTTAATAGTTTTATTGTTTTTTTGTACACATAACATTAACCAACATTGCATGCCTCGGGCACTTATTCTTTACAAATGAATGTTTTCTAAGCAAATGCAAAGGCAATATTGATGGCTCTTGCACAGAAGAAAATAATCTTATGACCTTGATGGTTGATCCTTATATATTTTTAGTATATTTTTTCTTTTTCTTTTAAATTTATAATGATAATAAAAGCTACAGTCCAAGGGTGAGTGTTTCACCTAAATTTGGGGGGGCTTTCTACGCATTGAATGTTGCAAGGAAGTCAAGCACAACTTTCTTCAGCTTGGCATCAGTTTCATCGGAGATCTTGCCCTCCTTGGCAATACTCGCAAGCATCGCTGTCTCATTGGTCCTAAAGACAAACATTGAACATGTTAGTGAGCACAATACCAATAAATGTATATCTTGTACCAAGTAGGACTAGTAGGAGGATGTAAACAGTAAAATGTGTGATCAACAAACTTAAATAATCATTTGAAATTGGTTAAGAAGCATAGTATATTTTTTAGATAATAATAATGCTTACTTAATGTGTTGGAGGAACTCCTTCTCAAAGGCGGTGATCTTGGAGGGGTCCATTTTGTCAAGGTGACCTCTGACTCCACAGTAGATAACTGCGACCTGCTCTTCAATAGCCATGGGTACATACTGTCCCTGCTTGAGCAACTCAGTAAGACGTACACCACGGTTCAACAGCTGTTGTGTGGCAGCATCAAGATCAGAACCGAACTGTGCAAATGCAGCCACCTCACGATACTGTGCCAATTCCAACTTCATGGAACCAGCCACTTGCTTCATGGCTCTGGTCTGGGCAGCAGATCCTACACGTGATACAGACAAACCTACATTGATGGCAGGTCGGATACCCTTGTAGAACAACTCAGTCTCCAAGAAGATTTGTCCGTCAGTGATGGAAATGACATTGGTGGGAATGTAGGCAGACACGTCACCGGCCTGAGTTTCAATAACTGGCAGAGCAGTAAGAGAGCCACCACCATTGGCTTCACTCATCTTAGCTGCACGCTCAAGAAGACGGGAGTGGAGGTAGAATACATCACCGGGGTAGGCCTCACGACCAGGGGGTCGTCGCAGCAGAAGAGACATCTACACATACAAAATATATCATATAAGTTTTGTTATAGGTAATCACAATGTCAATAATATTCTTACCTGACGGTAGGCAACAGCTTGCTTGGACAAATCATCATAGATAATAAGGGCGTGCTTGCCATTGTCACGGAAGAATTCTCCCATGGCACAGCCAGAGTAAGGAGCCAGGTACTGCAGAGGGGCGGCATCAGATGCAGTAGCAGAAACAATGATGGTGTACTTCATGGCACCTATAAATATTACATTGCTATTGCTGATTTATTCAATAAAGAAAAAAAAATCAAATTGAAAGATAAGATAGCTAATAACTAGAGTAAATCACCTAGTTTTACAATTTTGAATAATTATACCATCATTATGCCAAATTAAAAACTGCAAATAGATTTCTCACCAGAGTCAGTAAGGCGCTTCACAATCTGGGCCACGGTGGATCGTTTTTGTCCAATAGCAACGTAGATACAGTACAGCTTCTTCTTCTCATCCTCAGCATTGTTGAATCGCTGTTGGTTGATGATGGTGTCAATAGCCAGAGCAGTTTTGCTATAGCCACAAGGGAAAAAGGTTGAAGATTATTTGCAAATAATATATTTTCATTGTTACAACAATCTAAATACGTGTACTTACATAGAAACTTATATCCATTGTGAAAGATATTTAAAATTAACTTACCCTGTCTGTCTGTCACCAATAATCAGTTCTCGCTGTCCACGGCCAATTGGTACAAGGGAGTCTACAGCCTTGATTCCAGTCTGCATGGGCTCTCGCACAGAAATACGAGGGATGATACCAGGTGCCTTCACACCAACACGAGCTCTAAAAACAAGGTAAGAATACTTTCTATTAGCTGCTAAAAAAATAAAAACAGGATTTTTTTTTTTAAATAAATACAGCAGTACTGTTAGAGGTTGCAGACTAAATCATAATCAATTTGGTGATAAATTACTCCTTCAAAAGTTTTTAATACCGTAAGTACTTTTCCCTTACATGACTTTACAACTGACTACCATTCTTACACACGCAAATATATTAAAAAAAAATAATAATTTAATCATGATTTGATTACCTGGTCTTGGAGGTGATTGGTTCACGTCCATCAATGGTATTTCCCAGAGCATCAACAACACGTCCCAAGAGCTGTTCACCAACTGGCACATCCACAATAGCACCAGTACGCTTGACAATGTCTCCTTCCTTGATAAGCTTGTCATTACCAAACACGACAACACCAACGTTGTCAGGCTCCAAGTTCAAGGCCATTCCCTACAAAGAAACGTCAAGTTAAATTGGTAAAATGTATGATGTAGTGTGCATTACCAATCATGAGATATGCACAAATTTGCAAACCTATAAACCTGGAAGGTTGATACGAAATAACTTGAAGATTTAACAATGACAAAATTCATTACACTACATTTTAAAATCATGTTGAATTGAATACAATTATGTATCAGTACTGATACAGTATGCATATTACATACTTAAAATTATAGGTTAAGTACAGTAGAACTAACTTTAAGTAACTTCTTGTTAAAATGTTCTATTGTTTTGTGCATTTTTACCTTAAGTCCAGAAGAGAATTCCACCATCTCATCGGCTTGGATGTTCTTAAGACCATAGACACGGGCAATACCATCACCAATGCTGAGCACACGACCAGTTTCCTCAAGATTGGCCTGTAAAAGTCACAAATTATTATTACTTGTATTTTCTTGCTTATGATTAGCACTATATACCTTAGATGTAGCTCCCATAATTCTCTCCTCCAAGATGGAAGAGATCTCAGCGGCACGCTGACTGCATGATACATGGAGCTGGCGAGCACCAACCTGCAGTGTAGGCCATGATACCCTAGCAACCTGAAACATTTTGGATTCTATGATGTGAAGGAAATTTTCTATGCACATGGATAAGATTTGTATCATATTGATAAGCAACATCATCATTGCAACATATACACATATTTTTCTATACAAATGGGCTTGGCTTCAACTTACATAACTGAATGACACACAAATTCACAAATTAAGTACTTTTAATAATCTAATATTTATTTTGAAGCAGCAACTGTAATGAAACACATTATGATGTGTCAACCAGATCTAGGCATTACATATGGGCTGTCTGGGTCTTTAGGCGAGGGGTGTGGGAGGGAGGAGGTATCAGACTGATAGAAAAAATCAATATGAAATGATTTACTTGTGCAGAATCTTTTTAACACCTAATAGACTTTATAAAGGACATTTGAAGCATGCATTAATATAATATAAATGAACCATTAAATCAAATTTCATATTTAAATATGATAATCAAATTTGCAGTGGGGTCAGCTGATGTTCAAGATGTCTCCATGACCCCATATATATGCTCAAGAATCGTACTAAAATACAATTTTTCCACTCTCCAAAACTCTGAAAAACAAAGAAAATAACTTTCTTTGTTAATTAAGAACTATAATTTCTGTTTAAAAGTTAAATGCATTAACATTTTATCGTTTCTTCTTGGAGACAAACCAACGACCGGCCTACATTCCCCAGAAAGGGCAAAGTTTTGAATTCGTTTTTCTGGCGATTTATTAAATCTTTCCAAATTAAAAACTCTAAAAGAGAAAAGATAATATGTAGAACAAAGTTATTAAATACCTGTGATGTGCTTTGAGGTAGCTGTCTTGCTACCGCAGCAGCCAGACGTGCGGAGAGCAAAGCCATTTCTGTGTTCTTTGCCGGAAACCAAAAATGGAGGACTAGCAGACGACGAATTTCCCAAGAGCACTTGCGCGGATAACCTCGAACCCAATAGCTTCCGCTTTAGTTTAATTCATGCAATTTATTATGCTTTAAGATAGTAATTATTCATTTAAAATTTATTTCATTTAATATTTTAATCTAAAAAAATTAATTTCATTTGAATTTTTGTAAATATTCACATGACCTTTCAACCTTCGAGACTTGGGTTCGAGACTTTAATGTTGGCGCTATTCATTTGAATGGTCTGCAAAATATTTTCAACGTGATTGATTCTGGCGCAGATAGTAATTTATATATTATATATTAATAATAAATATATACTATTATACACATTGTTTGATATTGATCTGTTCTATACTGTTTTCAAACCGCAAATAAATTATAATATTTGACTCTTAACCCCCGTAAGCTGCGACACTAACCCCCGTAAGCTGCGACGCTAACTAAGTAGTTAAACCGTAGTTAAGTTGTTATTTTGATTGTTGCAACAATTAAAAAAAGATAACTAAGGTTTAACTAGAGGTTGCAGCTTACAGCCCTAACTAACTAGTTAAACCGTAGTTAAGTTGTTATTTTGATTGTTGCAACAATTAAAAAAAGATAACTAAGGTTTAACTAGAGGTTGCAGCTTACAGCCCTTAGCAGTTAACCACCACGTCAAAAGGCAAATGCCAATTTTTAAAGTACAATAAAACACACTCTTTATGTATAGATATGTGTCATATGTCATATGTGTATTGTACATTATTTTAGTGGATTTTTTTTTTTTTTTTTTTTTTTTAACGTTACTTAAAGTCACTATATAAAAAGGTGCGCACCTTTATATTCTAGTGACTTTAGCGTTACTCAATAATTTCAGCTGCTTTGCAAGTAAATCAAGAAAAATATAACTCTTACTTTTTGAATAATAACATTTTTTTAAAGATTATAATCTTAAATTTATTAAAATATATTATAAAACCATGAAAAAAAATATAATAATACTCCGTAAGCTGCGACACTAACTAAGTAGTTAAACCGTAGTTAAGTTGTTATTTTGATTGTTGCAACAATTAAAAAAAGATAACTAAGGTTTAACTAGAGGTTGCAGCTTACAGCCCTAAGTGTTGAGACATATTGACTAATTTTGTTAAAAAAACAAAAAACAAACTATTATTTTATAATGCTTTAAAAAAAAATAATAAAAAAAACATAGCGAATCAATCCAATAATAGTTGCCAGGCCCAGGCCCCACAAAACCACCTAGTGCTTTGTGCTGCAGCTAATGGTGAAGTGCTCAATGATTGAAAAAGGTAAAGATAGATATAATATGTCCCATAGCATTATCGGGCAATGCCGCCCTACTATATATATTTTTTTTTTTATATAATTTATAATTCCATATTTCTTTTCAGGAGTAGCAACATATAACTAGCTGAGAATGATGAAAGTACATAACAAAATATTTAATTTAGAGTCAATATCAATAAATAAAAAAATTAGCACAAATTATATTATAGTATTTTTATTTTAAAATTATTTGTTATTACAAGAAAAAACAATGATTTAATTATGTTCCCAAAAAGCACATATCAAGAAACTATAATAACATTCATCAAGATGCAAACAAAGAATTGAACAGCTCAGCCTTTGACTCTTCACTCCAAGTACATTTATCATAGGGAGCCATGAAGTTCACCAGCTTAGGATGTACTGTGTAGCGAATTTTTCGCCCTTTAGTGGCTCTCGTGTCAATCTTTCTCTTCATTTTACTTCTAAGTTTTTGCAGTGCTATCCATTGCCTGAAGGATGAAGAGCAAAATTTATGTTGTACAAATTGATTTGAAATATAATCATAAATCATATATAGAAATAATAATTAAAAGAATATATTTTAAAAAAAAATCAACCTAATTTTTTAAGTCTAAAAAATAAATTCTTTTACCTTCCTAATTGTACAGGATCTGTAACTCCCTCAGATTTGTGTTCTATCAACTCTCTGAGTAGTTGATGATAAAAATCATCATCATCAAATATTTCACAATTCAATTCTTGTGGTTTATTGATTTCTTCCTCCTCCTGAAATAATAACAATAAAAAATAAAAATTATAATTCAAGAACAAATAAGAACAAATAAAGCAGAAAAAAGAAACTGCACACAACTATCTGTTGCGTGCTTATCTATCTAGGGCTTATTTTTTTCCCCATAAGAATAACATCAGAATTTACTTAGTTGGCTCAAAATTTTGATCATCACTATGCACTTTTAATTTAGAAAGAGATTTTATTATTCATCGTACCTTCTCTTTTTCTACAATTTTTTCTGATTCTCCTAAAATCCTATATCCAGACCTCTTCAGTCTAGTACGTTTCAGCAGTCGTTGTTTATCTGCTAAAACTTGCTCAATCTGTTTCAAGGTAGACTGCTCAAATGCACTGAAGTTTTTGCTATTGAGTTTTCCTTGAGCTACTCTTGTCTTATCATTCCATTTTTGAATAGTTGTGTTTCTGTATCCAAGAAACTTAGATTGTGTTATAGCCAGCTCTGATGAGAAATCTTCCAGTTTTCTTTTTTTGGCTGGACGTTGTTCCTTTTCCTCTTCTTCTTTATCACTTTCTTTCTCATCTTCACTGCTTGTGATTTCTTCATCATCAGGATCTTTACTAGGAGCTTTGTGAGACCTGGAAAGCAATAATAATAAAACATAAAAAGAAACAAATTTGGTAAATTATCTTTTTACTAAAAAATGGTTCAAAGAGGTTTGCATTGTTTGTAGAATTAATAGTTTCTCGCGTATACTAAATAAAAATAATATCACATTGTTTCTGCGTCAAAACGAACTATCTACATACACTTTCCAGTAGAGCGTGCAGCATCTGCAGCAAATGGCAGACTCCACACGCCATGCTGCTGAAAGGGTAGATAGTTTATTTGATGCAAAAACATCAATCATCAATAAAAAAAATACAAGTTGAGAGGCAGAGCAGCACAGAAAATGAGCAACATAGTTACAAAAACCATACAGACATAAGCAAAGGATGCTGTACACTTCATGTCATAATACTTACTTGGAACTGCTTAAGATGTTTTTAGTTTCTGGGTTTTGTTTTAGAAATGCACCCTAAAAATAGAAACAAAACTATAATCATGAAGTAAAACACACAATCTGACTAGTAATTTTAAATTGTCTTCTGCTTCAAAAGTTATACAGAAGGAGCAAGCGATTGTGTTCAACAACATAATCATACCTGCAGTTCTAGCAGCTTGTCTAGAAGATTAGCTGATTTTTTAACACAGTAGCTTTGTGCAGAAGAGAACTCTTTTCCTCCCTCTGATTTAAATGAATCAATTTTATCACAGCTTGGCAACTGATTTGTAGAAATCAAACATTTTTGAAGCTGTATTCTAAATTCTAATATACCATCCCAGATGTCTGAAAAATATAAATAATAAGCAAAGATTTAGACACTTTGAAATATATTTAGGCTTTTTATTAATGAAATATTCAAATCAATATAATTAACAAAACATATATTTGCAGTCTTACTAAAATGTATCAAGTAGTTACTTACTTAATTGGTTTCGGACAGCATTGCCTTTTTGAACTTCTGCATTTTTATCAACATTGGAAAAGTGACTAAAGTTTGGGCCTTCTTCATCTTCTTCTTCTACTTGTTGAGCTCCGTTATCCTCATCCGGGAACATGTCTCCACCTGACCCTTCATCACTCCCATCTGCTGAATCTGCATCACTTGCTTCCTCTCCTTCTGACTCACTCTCCTCTTCACCTTCCATCTTCTCATCTTCTACGTCTTGTCTGAAATAAAGCAGAATATTTAAAATTCCTGCTGTGAATAGGAATTACATGCACATTTGTTTAAAAGTGCAATATCAATAAAGTTTCAATTCATCTAATGCTTGGTACATATTTGTTTGTGGATTTTAACTACCTGGGGCACCATTTTTGTTTTAATGTTATTAACGTAAACGTAGAGAATAGGAAAATCGACAAGCGCCACACTTCACTCTAAGAAACTGAGAACATAAATATTTGTTTTAACTGTGCCATTAAGATCTTCACCTAACTATCGACATCATCTCAAAACACACTTCTTCTTTTTTCCATTCATAATTCAACAGAAAATGTTTTTTGAAATTCTTTGACTAGTTGATTGGGCAACTTAACTCTACTCAAAAGAGAAAATAAAAATAATTATAACCCAATGACATAAAATAAATAAAAAATAAGGTCCTTTAATGCTGAAGGATGAGAAATTAGAGGTCTCTATTTGTGAGTAAAATGCAGCATCGTTAGCACTGCTTTGTTAAAAATCTGCATTGTTGAGAGCGACCAATACAATAGACAAGACATCACTTTCCTCACTCAAGTCTATCTGCTAAAGGTGAAGTGTGAAACAATTGATGACATTACTATTAGCATCTACCTGCTTGCAGGAGAATGTCATCAAATTATACCTTTATTGCTGATATACCGGTGTATTGTTTTAAACAAGTTTTGCTCAAAAGATGGGAGCAACAAAAACTAAATTTTCATGCAATTTGTCAATGCTACCTGATAGGCTAGAATGCCACTTTTATTAGCAGATGCGTTTTTTAAAATACAGTACCACCTAGTTTCTATTTATTTTAGCTTTAAAATTTTGGCATAAAAAATATATTGTGTATTACTGTATCTGTCTTGAAACAAAATTTCAAAGCCCTATAAAATGAAAAAGACATTGAAAAAAAAAAATGCAACAACTGATAACTGTGGCACCTAAATGAATAGTACAATTATGAAAGTACAGTACAGTATAGAATTTATAAAGTTATTTACATACTCTTCATTTTCAGATTGTTCTTCATCCATTGACTCTGCACTTTCATTGCCAGTCTCTGACAAAGCATCTTTGTCCTCTTCACTTGATTCTGTTGCCCGTTCGTCAGAGTCATCGCTTGCATCTTCATTGGAACTATCCTCTAGAGACTTGCGTGAAATCTTTTCTCCTGCATATCGGCCATCTACCAACCCTATGACCTCAGCATTCTGTCGACGCAATTTGCTGACTTCGGGCTCCTCCCCCTCTTCTGATCCTTCATCAAAATCAACGACTTGAGCAGCACTATCTAGAAAATTTCAAATCTTAAATATGAAACAGCAATTGAATTTGTACATACAAATATACATGTATCATAAATACATTTCATGATCATACATATTACATAGTACATACATACACCAAGCAATAAAAAAATTATGAATAGTCATATGAAATGTTTCTATGCATATTTAGGCTATGTCTAGATTGCAACTTCATTTTTACTTTTCATTCCTTCATCCATACTATATATCGTCACCTTAGAGTGAGAACCTCGTATATCGCAAAAAATTTGACGGGATTCTGAACCTTATATTATATCTACATAAGGCTCAAAATTGCATCATATTTTTTTGCATATACGAGGTTCTCACTCTAAGGTGACGATATGTACAGTAGTTAAATTAAAAGACATGTACCGGTATACATAATAATGTATTATTTATATGCATGTATGTAATTCAATGCCAAATACATATGTACACCTCTGGACAAAAGTTTTCAAACGATTTGTATAGGCAACCCACAACCACACCATGCTATTATGAGAAAACGCAGCTGCCGACGCTGCCCCGTCCGGGAACTTTTGTCCACGGGTTCAGGGTCGGACTGGCAATCAAGGGGCCTCGTCCGCAAAAGGGGTGTAACACCCTCGTTAGGGGCCACAAAGGGGGCATAACACCTTAATTACGCCCCTTTTAGGGCCTTAGGGGCCTCCAAACAGGGGGGGCCACGTCCGATCATATTTAATAATTGATAGTTAAAAGTACAGTATACCTACTATGTATTAGTGCTGTCGAAAAAAATCCGGATTTTGAAATCCGGATAAAAAATTATCCGTTATGCGAATTTCTATCCGGATCGTAATCTGGATCACAATCCGGATAATTTTGATCCGGATTTTACTCGGCTAATATTGATCCGGATTATTTGATCAAGATTGTGATCTGTTTAATTTTTCCACATTAATGACCCAGATCACGATTTCATATAATTACAATAAATATTAAGCGGAAAAAAATCCGGATAAAAAAATTTATCCGTTATCCGATTTTCTATCCGGATCACGATCCGGATACATGGATCTGGATAATTTGATCTGGATACGATCCGGATTTAAAACGGATCAGTGAATCCGGATAATTTGTTGTCCGCCAAATCCGGATCAATCGATCCGGATAACTTTCTATCCGAAATCTGGATTTTAATTTTATCCGGATTTCGACAGCACTACTATGTATGATGTGTGCATTATTGATATTATTATTATTATTATTATTTTTTTTTTTGCGTTTAGGGTTTGTGTTATGACTGTATGTATATCATGATTGATAAGATACAGTATAATATACATATTACTATATGTACAGCTCTGGCCAAAAGTTTAAGAATGGGGCAGCGGTCACCGCAGCGTTTTCCTGTAAAGATAACATATTTTGGTTGCTTTTACAAATCGTTCTCCAAATTTTGTCCAGAGCTGTGTATGTATTCTTCTGATCAATAATTTTATTTTTTTTTTTATAAGTACAGTACTATGTTTTAAAAATGAGAATGGAGGAGTTGGCACAATATGTCATTTGAATGAAGTGGCTATGGAAAGTAATTGTCACAACAAAAGCAAGGTGTGACAACTGCTGCATTTCTCCGCGTTCATATATCACTCATATGTGCGAGCACCAAAATATGCTTGCCTGCTTGGACAGCTTTCTGGTGCTCGCTCTTTCATAACTTTGCTCTGTCTCTCTGCCTGTGTAAGTATCACGTAAAACCAAACTAGACAGCAAACTATCATCTTCATTTCTCTCTCTCTCTCTCTCTCTCTCTCTCTCTCTCTCTCTCTCTCTCTCTCTCACACACACACTCTGCTGTCATTTACATGATATTTTTCTCAAGACAGGATAAAGCACGAAGCAAAGGTGTGCACGAGCGTGCACCAGACGGCTGGTCAAGCATATTTTGCTGCTCGCACACAAGAGTGATATATGAAGGCGGAGAAATGCAGCAATGCAGCAGTAGATATGTACACCTTGCTTTTGTTGTGACGATTATGTATGTACCTTCCAGCCACTTCATTCGAGCGGCATTACATGTATAAAAAATATGTATGTACATAATAAGCATACATACATTCACTTACAATGCAAGAAATCCATTTATGCATGTATTATGTATAGTTTCCACCGTACTGTATTTATAATAATCAAAATAAAACAACAATATTATATTACATTTAAATACTGTACATAATAATATATAATGTGTGGTCTTGGGGCTTGGGGGGATCAAGTGTGGTGTGATATGTACATATGTATGTATGTCATGCCTCTATGCTTTCCTCCCTCAATTTCTATTCACTTGCGTGAATTAAAACTAACTACCTCCTTGTATGTCATCATCTTCTGGATCCTGCAATGGAGCTGGATTTATTAAGCTTGCAAATTTATCAGATAGAGATTGCTTTTTTGATGCCATTCCAGTTCTAGAAGTATTCAACGCACATGTACATACAGCACGATACAGCACATGCAGCACATGGAATTTTTAACAGCTGATGTTTACGTCAATTCCGATCGTCATTTGTTTTACCTACATATGTTGTATTTTTTTCTATTTTGTTAGCTTTGTGATTAGAAATTTTGTTCTGTTTCAATGATTTTAATCGCTGGTATGTTCTGAATTTTCTTAACTAAAGTAAAATGGGAGAAGATACGCCACCAGTTGCTACGATACACTTGTGTATTGACGATGAGATCCGTAAGGTTACGGTTGGGAAAAGTTGCTCTACTGCAGAGGAGCTCTGCATTCATTTATCAAAATCTCTTGGTATTGGACCTGTTGCAAGGCATTTGTTTGCTTTGCGTTTGCACAACAACCATCAAATTTGGTTGAGTCAAAACACCGTATTAGCTGCTCGAGAATACTTGGAATTTGACTTTAGACTAAGGTTTCGCATAGCTACGTTTGGCCGCCTCAAAAAGGTGAGAATCCAGCCCAAAAAAAAAATTTTTTTTTTAATACTGCATACTAGCATTAATGTACACACATATATGTATGAGCATAACAATATAATTCAATCGTTTCATAAGTATTTGACATGTAGGAAAAATACACGTAATTAGGAGAATTATGCATCATATCATAATGCTATAACATTTCACATGTTGCTTACCACTTGTATAAAACAGGTGTGGTTTACTCATATAACATAATGCACATACTACACATGCCATAGGCATGGCTATAGTCCTTATTACACACCATGAGCTATGTAAATGAGGATACAGGGTTCATTAAATTGTAATAACACTGATTTTTCAGATTGATCCCAATGCATTTAACTATTTCTTCCACCAATGCAAAGGAGACATCATGGACAACAAGATTCCTGAAATTAGCTACGGAAAGCATAAGCAAGAACTGGTTGGTTTAGGAGTAGCTGATATGTATCGTGTCATGCTGGAAAAGAAAGTGGATAGTGACACTCTAGAGAGAGACTACAAAAAATACATTCCGAGAGAAGTTGTCAAACATCATCCATTCATCTTTATTAAGAAACCCATCCATGACAGTCTTCAAAAAATACAAGAATGTGGTCAAAGTGATGCTTCATATGTTAAAGGAGTTTACATTAGACAATTTGAAGAAATGGCTCCAAATTACTTGACAGAAGAATTTAAGTCCTTGACTGATGAGGGTGGCATTGTCTACAAAATAAATTTAAGTGTAAATCCATTCCATAAAAATCAGCCTGGAGTGTGGATTTGTGTTGAAGGAAAGAAAGAGGTACATTTTGATTTACATCATTTTGTTTAAACTAAAAATATAGTGCACAGTTTCAGGCAAATTTCTTTGTAAACAGCAATATTATGTTAGCAAGGGCCTTACCGTAGCAGATGTTCTATGGATAGGTCGAGGTCTCACGTGACACAGAGCTTACAAGTTAGTTATACAAACATCATACAGTATAGCTAAACTGTGTCATGTGAGACCTCAACCTCTCAGAACTTCTACTGTGGTGAGCCCTTTGCTGTTTCTCCTTTACTTTAATTTTCAAACAAAAATATTAGTTAAAGAAATCAAAACTGTAATGTTGTATCTTAACAAGCAAGGTTTCATATCAAGGGCTAAGCGGCATTTCGGTACTAGTGCAATCTCCGCGGTTGCAATTTTGGCACATGTGCAATCTACACCACGCCTACTAATGGCACATCTGTACAGGCTAAGCGTATAAAGATGTTTCAAAAAGGGGGAGCATGGAGAATGCACATGTGCCAAAAATGCACCCGCAGAGATTGCACTAGTACTGAAATGCCGTGATATACTGTAATGTATTGTTTTTATATTGAGTGCAACATATAATATTGCTTGGTTTTTATTGCATTGGATTCTGGTTTTGTTGCAGTGGAGACAGTTGTGCACAATTGAAGGTCTCTGCTACATATCTGTCAGAGATGATGGTACAGTTGAAGTGTCTCGCAGAAATGGCATACCTTCCTACTTGAAATTCTCATCAAAAGATCTCATGTATTCATTTGTTGGTCTTCTTGATGGCTACTATCGCTTGATATCAAAATGGACATTCAATCTTTGCATAGACTTGGCCACTCCATCATTACTGAAGCTTCACTTATTGAAGTGCCATGGACCTGTAGGGTAAGTTTCATTATTATTATTTACTGTCATTGTTGTTGCACTGGAAATTACTATTTTGTAAAATTTATAGGGGAGAATTCTCATATGCAAAGTTAGAAGAGAAACGAGGTTGTAAACCAGGTTGTTACATTCTCCGAGAGAGTGAGCATCAATATGAAGCATTCTATCTTGATGTCTGTATTGCAGGAAAGTAAGTTAAAAATGAAAGGGTTTGGCTTTCGTGTTACACCGTGTTATATAAGCAGTAAACTGGCATCGAAAAGGAATTCGTCTTGATTATTATTAATTATTACCTATTATTATTATTTTTATTTTTTTTAATTACTAAAAAAAAAATTTAAGCGAAGTGAAGTAAAAACATGAAACATCTAAACTGATTGCAAAACTAACATAGAAATAATTATTACATATATACATAATCCTATATTCATCCCTTTCAAGGAAAGTAAATGGCAATTCTAAAATATTTAAATACGTAATAAAGCAATCTTTCTTGTTCATCAATTAAAATAAAAGCAAATCAAAGGAAATAAAGCTTAGTGGATCGATATGATAAAATTATAAGAAAAGAATAGAGGAAATCAGCAAGTAAAGAAAGTCCTTTAGTAAAATAAAAATCATACTATAACACAGAGATAATAAACAATGGATAGCTTTTGTTCCAAAACTGAATCCAAGTGAAATAGAAAAGGTGTGCTGTGTGTGTACCTGTGTTAGCTATACAATCATTTCTTTGAGAAACTATAATAATTTATAGTTTTTTTAAGTCTTAAAAAGACAGATAAAGACACTCACACATACTATATTTCTCTTGGGAGTATTGTGCCAAAAGGAACCATCGGTTTATTATCTTTATGTTAAGAAGATTTTTGCAAAATCATTAGGTCTTGTTTGGTTTCCTCTATCCCATCCTTTTAATTTTATCAAGTTAATAATTTCATTTTATTATTATTATTATTAATTGTTTTACTTATTATGTGTACTGTTTTAGTGCAAAGCCAAAAACTTACAAAATTGAGAAAAATCTGTCAGGGCAGTACGTTTTCTCTGCTGATACTAGAACATACCCAACCCTAGGAGAACTATTTGCAACTTACCGAGCTCCTGGTGGACCATTTTGTTTGGAAGAGTGTCTTCCTCCCTCAGAATATGGTAAGAAATTAAATGCCAGAGTATAGAGCAATACTAATATATTTTTACTTTTTAGACCAATCACCATTACTTTTGTGCCAACCAGATAGTCAAAGTATGGACCAGGGAGGAGGGATGGGGATCAATTTAGGAGCTCCACAATGTATCAATCCTCGCACCCTGCAAGTCTTCAAAGGTACAAAAATAACCCTTAAATAGATACAAAGAGAAAAAAAAGTTATTTGCATCATATTTATTTAATATATAGGAAAAAACCATCGCGGTTGGTATTAATTACGTTAAAAAAATAATTAGAAAATAGTTGGTAGAGATTAGAGCACGTTGAATTGAAAATTAATAAAACGCGAAAATATTTAACCTAAACCTAAACCTTTAAGTCAGGTTATTTGTTTGCTTATCTTAATGCAATTTCTATCTGTCATTATGCTTTAATGTGCCAAATTTTTGGATCTGGCTAGAATATTTTCCCTCGTGTGCAAGTCAATTAACAGCTCAATTTCCCATCCCCAATTTTTCAAATCTATTTGTTAGTCAGTCATCTTTTTGTCAATAAATTCTAAAAGTGCTTGCTTATTTACAGCTGAAAAGCGTCACCAAGAAGGAAGCATTTGTGCTGTATACCGTTGTGTACTCAAATTGACAAAACACAAAAAGACTGAAGCTGCAATGAAAGTTCTCAAACCTGAGTTTTGTGATCAGTACCTAAAAGTAAGTAAAAAAAAAAAAGTAATAATAATAATAATAATAATAATAATAAAAGAAACTTTCTAGGATTTACTTAGTATTTCTACATTTAGAAACCCATATTTCTAACAATAACATTAGTGTTTGTACGTATCTCAAACAAGAAATATGTATACAAGTACATTATTAAGCTCAAGTGTATTATTTTCTTTTCAGGAATTCCTTAGTCTGGCTAACCAGTGGGCATTTCTCCAGTCCAATGCTGTGGTGAGATTCTATGGAGTGACTTTGAGTAGTCCTGTGTCCATGGTAATGGAGTACCTGAGACTGGGACCTCTTGATGCCTATCTTCAACAGAATCATGCTTGCATTAAACAGGCAGACTTGGTAGAAGCTAGCACCTGTCTTGCAACAGCACTCTGGCATATGGTAAGTCAATTTTTACACGTAATTCTGGAATAGTCTTATTTAATATTATTATTTACAGGAAGAACAAGATATTGTTCATAGCAATGTAAGGTGCCACCAAATTCTGGTTTCCTCTCACACAGACAATGCTTTCAATGTCAAGCTAACAGATCCTGGTCTACATCAATGCAGTGATAAAGAGTAAGTGTATTAAAAACATATTTTACAAATAATGTAATGTAATAGCAGAAATAAAAACAACCCAACCCATTTAAAATAATAAACGTATGCATACATGCATATAATTTTTATGTTCTATTATTATTTTTAGCATCCACTGGTTGCCTATAGAATGCTACAGTAATCCCCAATCTGCAGCTACTTCAGTTGCTGCTGATGTTTGGGCTTTTGGGACAACAATATGGCAAATATTCTCTTATGGACGCCCTCCGCCTGACTTTAATGGTGATATTGTAGCCATGAAAAAGGTAAACTTCACTACAATTTCAAAATGTCTCATGCTTTATTATTTTAATTATATTTGCAACTACATGCTTACCAACTTAAAAGAAATTTAAATAATGTTGTTACCAGCATGCATAAAATTAATTTTATTTTTCAGTTTTACCTGATGGGTAATCGACTGCCACCACCTTCCAATTGCCCTGGTGACATCTATAGACTGATGCTTGAAACATGGGATCTAGATGCTCACAGACGTAAAAAACCTCAAGCTGTGATGAGAGATGTCAATCAGATCTTGTATCAAGGTAAATTAAAATTTTATTGACAACAATTTGAAGTGGAACTTATATATTTTTGATATGTTTAGTGTTTAATTCTCGACGACAACATAGTTATGCTACAGTCTTCCCTCAGAGCTTCCAAGATAAAGCAGAAACAGCATCAATAGCTAACATGAGTCTGTCAACTTCAAGTTCAAGTCTAGTGTCAGGTGCTACAGGTATGAAGATGTAAAAGATAAACTGTCACCATAGTATTTTTTTCCCCACTGATATGCATCAAACAAGTTTTATTAAACCATGCATTATTATTTTTTTCCATGGTGTATTAAAATTTATACTTTTATTTTCATAAATAGACAGCTCTATATATATATATATATATAGGATATATATATATATATATATATATATATATATATATATATATATATATATATATATATATATATATATATATATATATATATATATATATATATATATATATATATATATATATAGGCCTATATATATATATATATATATATATATATATATATATATATATATATATATATATATCCTATATATATATATATATTTTTGCATAGTAACATTTTGAAACTCTATCATCATCGTTATCCATATAACTGTATAACTTGCTCAATGTTTCAAATTTGGTTTAAAAACATAAACAATGTGTTCCAGATACTACACTACTAGATGAATCAAAGTTGCCCTGCATGGGCTTGCTAAACCCCGGTCTTCAATTATCATGTGACACTCTTAGTCTTAAAGATACACCCTTGGATATGACCTGGCTACAACGAGACTCTAGGGTAAAATTTTTGCTATTAGTCAATTATTGCCAAGTCCATAATATTGTCTAGCTCAAAGGACTCAAGAGCATGGATATATAAACAGGATAGGAAGCTATTGTTGAAAAAACGATCCCTTAATGATGTAATTCAAATTTTCGCCGCAATAATGCAAGAATACAAAATTACGTATAAAAGTGGCGCTGCAGTCTGTGTGTGAATTTTAAAATTCACACACAGACTACAGCGCCACTTACATTTTACATGTTCATTGTTGCGGTGAAAATTGGAAGTACATCAACAAGGGTTCGTTTTTAGTATAGGGCAATAACACAGGAGCTCACAACCCTGCTCAAGAGTAAAAAAAAAAAAAAAAAAAAACACTATCAACAATTGGACGATTTTATTATTATTATTTTACTTGTCCATCTTTTTTGCAAATTTTAATATGCAATTAACACAAATTACCAATATTTCAGGATGATTTACCAGATCTCTCAGCTCTATGGTCCAGTTTAGACTTGTCAGATCCAAATTTCTTTATGACAAACTCTACAATGCAAACGATATTTGAATTGGATGGTCAATGCAATGTTGTACTTCAAGGAAAAATAGGACAGGTTTGTACTCAAAATTAATTATGATTCTTGTCAGTAAGTATTGTACTCCAAAATAGTAGAATGTGTATTATAATTTTATTATTTTAGGGTTTTTATGGGGACGTGTATCGAGGTATTCTTGAAGAAGACAAAGATAAGGAACCTGAGTTAGTTGCTGTAAAAAGACTCAAAACAAATGCCATTTCTTCATGCCTGCAAGACTTTGAAAGAGAAATTTCCATCATGAAGGTATGAAATTGCCTGCTCTATTTTAGCACAATTTTGTAGTATTTTTGTACTGCCTTGATAACTATATTAAATGCATTGTTTATATGTAATGTAAAGAAAAATCATGTATCCCTCAATAATAGTGTATCTAATGTACAACTTACAGACCCTTAAGCATCCCAACATAGTGCAGATCAAAGGTGTCATTCAAGAGCCAGAAATAAGTTTAGTGATGGAGTTCGTCCAGCATGGATCACTACAAAGTTACCTAAAAATTCACCAAGAAACCTTATCTCAAACACAACTTCTCAAGTTTGCACTAGATGTTGCAAAGGTACGGAACACTTAGGTTCAATGTTTGTCATATAGTGATTACAACAATAGATTGTTTGACATTTTAATTCCTTGTGGTAGTGGAATGTTAATTTTGTGAATCTGTATGTGCAGGGAATGGAATACCTTGGAAGTAAGAATATAGTACATCGAGATTTAGCTGCTAGGAACATACTAGTGGCAAGTGAAAGTCATGTGAAAATCTCTGACTTTGGATTAGCACAGGTACTGGAGAAAAACAACTACTACATACTAAAAACAAAGAGAGAGCTGCCTATTAAGTGGTAAGTATACATGTAATTAAATGAATAACTATAGAACTAATACTTCTATTATAACCTGACAGGTATGCTCCTGAAAGTCTCCGAGATGGTAAATTCTCTCTCAGTTCTGACGTATGGTCATATGGTGTCACACTGTATGAGATGTTCTCTCTGGGTGAGGAGCCACGCCTTGGTTCCTGGCCAGCAGAAGAAGAAACACAGCAACTTCTGAGTGCACTAGAGTCAGGTCAGCGTCTTGGTTGCCCTACACACTGTTCTCAGAGCCTTTATGTCCAGTTGTTGGTCCCATGTTGGCATGCTGATAGTCATCAAAGACCAACATTCTCTCATCTTGTTTTGCAGCTACAACAACTTCTTGCTAATTCATGAATTTATTCCTAATCTAGTTGTTATTTTATTAATATATATATATATATATTATCTTACTTATTTTATCCTACTATTACACAATTTGTTTGACAGGTTATAAAAGTAATGCTCTCAACATTATTTTAAATTGTTTAAAAAATAAATTTATAAGTTTTAAATGTAATGCAATTCTATAAAAAAATTCATAAATGTTATAATATGTTTCCTAATCATAATTCAAATTCTAAATGTGTATATTTTAATTATTTTATGTCATACTTGCTTTCATTCTTGTGCATTAGTAATTTTTATAATACACTAGATAAAATAACTTAAAAATGACTTTAATTTTGTGTGCATTGTTTTTTTATGACTGTGATAAATGATATATTAAGAAATTTTAAATAATAAGAGAATTTAACCTGTTGGTGGTTGTAATAGCATTATTAAAGGAAAGCATAGCAATTGCATTTTACACATCATTTTGTGCTGAATATTTGCACTTGGGGCATAAGTGTGAAAATAGATACAGTATATTATAATATTATTTTTTACGCATAATATAGCTGAGTAAAAAATTACAGCCCAAAATGCTGTGAAAAATGCAATTGTTGCTATCCTTTCCTGTTATAAGAAAAATAAACCATCGCGGTAAGGTATGATAAATTTGAAAGAAAATGTTAGGAGAACCCAGCAAGGGCCTTACAGATATAAGTTAGCAGATATAAAAAACAAAAACAAAAAACTAATGTGTTAGTTTTTATATCTGCTAGCAAGATTTTCTCCAACCTATGGGACTCTCTTCACTATTGTAAGGCCTGATTGGTTTCTCCTTTCCTTTTCTTTTAAATGTATCATACCCAACCACAATGGTTTATTTTCCTTAATATTTATAAATCAATTAAAGGGAAAACCATCGCGGTTAGGATCAGAATTACCAGCAAGTGCCTTACCACAGTAGAAGTTCTATGGAGAGGTCGAGGTCTCGCGTGACACAGTATTTTGTTATAAAAAGTTTATTTTATAACTGACTATTATATTATAACAAAATACTGTGCCACGCAAGACCTCGACCTCTCCATAGAACTTCTACTGTGATAAGGCCCTTGCTGGTAATTCTATCCTGTTCTTTATTATTAATACCTATATATAATAATGAAATATGAAATTAAATAATTTTTGTTTGGTGCTTGAAATATAACTTGTGACTACTATATAGTCTAAGGCATTGAATTACAAAATCTGCTTTTCATGTTGATGTTCTCCACATTTTCTTTGCTTTGTTGCACTCTCATTCCATCAACTTTTTTTTTATTTATTTTTTATTATTATTATTATTTTTTTTTTTACATTTCTTCAAACAAACACCCTCATTACACTTTGCAATTTTTGTGACAAAACAGGAAACGAGGGTGCATGTTTTAAGTGACAAACAACCCTGCCATACCATAACCAGGCAGGCTGCAACGTATATTATAAATTATATTGAATATTCATATTCTGGAAGGGAGGATTTAGAAATAACATGTGACAAAAGTTGATGAAAAAAAAGAGTTTATAATTTTGATGCAAGGTTATGAATAATTTATATGTAATCTATGTTTTTTCTCTTTTAGCTTCTATCTTATTATTTAGGTAAATAAAATTAGGCACTAGCCATAAGCTGCAACCTCTATTGAACCTTAGTTATTTTTATTTTATTTTTTAGTTGTTGCAACAATCAATATAACAACTTAACTATGGTTGAAATTGTTAGCATTGCAACTTATGGGGGTAGGATGTTTTTGGGATTTTCAAGATTTTCAAGCATGCGCATCCTATTTCATTGTACAAGGTTAAGTTAAATTTTAAAAATGGTACAAAGTTGGTAGGACTTGAATATTAATTACTATTTGTAACTAAAATTATGTTTTATAATTAATATAATTATAATAGTAATAATCATTATTTTTTCTTAAGGGTAATTTTGTTTGCTTATAATTATAATAATGCCATAATTCATTGATAGGATTTAATTTCTTTAAAATTTAAAAATAAATGGTTGAAACGTTGAAGATACATTCTGCATATTATAAAAATATTTCTTTTCTAATAATACTCATTGTATAAAGTGTCAAAATTTTATTTTATATTTAAACAAATGTAATATTTGTTTATCACACTGTATATAGTAAAAACACTCAATATTTTAACAATAAAATAAGTATGTATTAATGGAATATTGACTTACATTTATTTTTTTAAATTGTAATTTCCCTAAGCCCTATTCAAGACAATACAACCTTTAGCACGGAAAGAATTAATTACGTAATTTATTCTGCATTTATATCATTATAATGATAGCATAAATGATACTAAATTAGAACAATATAAATAATTATGCTTTAGAACTTATATTTAGGCTATATGCTATGTAACATAGTTATTATGCTGTTATGCTGAAAATGAGCTAGCATAAATATTACGTAGTTATTTGTGTCCGTTAGTATAAATATTAAATAAAAAGGTAGAAATAACAGCAAGGACCTTACCACAGTAAAAGTTCTATGGAGAGGTAAAGATGTCACAAGGCACCGTAATGACATTATCAATCAAAGAGATTTACTTGAGCTCGTTGAGTTATACAAACATTGTAACTAAATTCTGTGCCAGGCGATACCTCTACATTGAACTTTTACTGCGGTAAGGTCCTTGCTGATATTTCTATCCTTTATTTTTAATATTCATCCTATAACTGCAAAGGTTTTTTTCTTTTCCTGAAATTAAATATACAACCTTTGAGGGAAGAAATACAAATGAAAGAAAATAGTAAAAAGATTAGAGCACATTGAATTGAAAATTAACTAAATGAGGAGAAGTCTCTAATTTGTAGATGCTAGGGAAATGGGATCACATTTCTAGCATAGATGTTTTACTATTTTCTTTCATATGCATTTATTTTTAATATTTTAACATTAATATACCAACCCCGATCCCCCCTTCCCACCTCAAATTCATATCTAAGGAAATAAATAATTATTATCTAAACAACAAAGCTGCCCTGTATATAGGCAAGCTGACACATAGATAATCCGATGAAAGAATGAATGCACACCATGTATGTTTGACTGCATACAATCAGCGCTTATTTTCAGTAGTAGAGAGGCATAATTCATTCAAAATTTTGGGTTTATGCAAAATTCACAATAAAATATGATACTATTATATTTTTTGTTTTAAATATACACTACTTATAAAAACATTGCAGATTCATTTTAATGTCTCACAAAAATGCTGCATTTTAAAAATAGATCAAGCTAATGGCTTTCTGAAGCTATAATAGAATTACTTTTGGTAAACTGAAATTTGGTAGTAAATTAACAAAAGAGCAAAAGTTGAAAAATACTGCACATATATACAGTATATATAGATATATATATAGGTATATATATATATATAGGTATATATATATATATATATATATATATATATATATATATATATATATATATATATATATATATATATATATATATATCACTCTGGTTGTGCCCAAAGGGCGTACTAGCCGTACTTGCATTTCAACGTTATCTTACAAAAAGTGTACTTACATTTCTTTTTTCAAAGCAAAAAAGGGCTTATTTGCATTTTTGTCCAGTACAACAAAGGGCATACTTGCAGTATAGGTTTTACATTTTAATCTTATGGTGGATGCATGCACAGCCATGAAAATGCAAGTACGCCTTTTGTGAAAAAGTGTCCAAATACAAGTACGCCCTTTAAACGTAACCATATTTGGGTGCAATCTATGTATTTTTTTTTTTTTCTATTAAATCTTCTTATTTATCAGGTATTGCAAAGTCAACTAGTATTATATATTACTATCTGTAAAATAGTATGCAATATTTCTGACATCCTGCTGATTTGTATTTACAAATTTACATTTAATTTGAGTTTTATCATCACAGAGATATTTAATCATTTTTGTGGCCAGTATATAGTTATCTTATCCTAGTTACTATACATGATCATTTGTGTAATAGTTTTTGTACTTAAGATATTTTAAATATAAATCAAAAGTAATAGCAAACAATTAAAATTATAAATAGCAAACTTGAAACAAAAAATAAACTATATATGATATATAGTTATCATATTATGACCTTTTGTTTGATATAAATTTAATGACAACTTCAAGTGGGAAACTGCTGAGGTCACTGAGGTCTTGTCTTGATAATTGAGTATGTTGCCAAGCCAAACTTCCGTCACCACCTTTCAGATCTGCTCTTACCGTCAAGCTGCGGCAACCTTTAACTGCTTCACAAGAGAACGATTGCAAGCCTGTGATACAAATAACTTATTAACTGATGCATAACTTTGGGCTTGAAAGTTAAAGAGTTATATCATGATATAGAGTAGGTTAAGTTATTTAGTTTAACATACTGTAGCAAAAAATAATAAAATAAATGGATTAAGAGTATGTAAACAAACTTGTTCTTCTTCTTCTAAATATATAGGATATATATATATTGTCCTCAGGCTCGGACTGGCCATAAGAGCAAGTCTGCAATTGCGGATGTGCCCCCCCCCCCCCTGTTTGGAGGCTCCTAAGGCCCAAAAAGGGGTGTAACTAGGGTGATACGCCCCCTTTGTGGTCCCTAAAGAGGGTGTTACACCTCTTTTGCGGACGAGGCCCCTTGATTCCCAGTCCGAACCTGATTGTCCTAACAATAAATTGATTTGTAAACTTATAAGTATAACTGATGAAAAAAAAATCCCATCTTTTATATATATAGGCCTATATATAGCCTATATTATTATTTTTTTTTTTCAGGTGTACATGTATACTAATTAAATGGCTGATGAATCCATTTAATATGTTTTGGTGAGGACTTATATCATGCATGTACGTGCACTATATTGATTTTTTTTTCTTCCTGCTTAACCCAATGTGAAAGTATCCCTAATGCCAATTAAGCTATTAATACTGTATTATCATTTATTTTGTGGCCGTAAGTTGCATTACTGTACTTGGTTAGCTCCCGGTTAAATGGTATGCAACTTACCGGTGTAAAAATGCTAAGAAATGCATTTTGTAACAGCATAAAAATAGTAAAAATCAAAATGTTTAGAAAAAGTAGTAAAAAATAATAATAATAATATTAATAATAATAATAAATACCTTCAGGAATATGAACAACGTTATCTTGAATTTCTCCCTGAATTAGCCACTGTATTTTCCCTGAACCATAGACAGTAGAACACAGTTGTAAGTCTACTCTCTCGATTTCAAAACCTTCTGGCACCTCAAACTTCCACTCAAGCCAACCATCATCTCTGCTGTTTTCTGAAAAAAAATAAATAAAAAATAAAAAATAAATAAAAATAATAATGTTCTTAAGCAAAGCAAAAATCTAGTTTAGGCATTTATCACATCATTTTGTACGATAGATGAGTAGACGTTATACCTGTTCTGGCTAGGTAAACCTTGTTCCAATCTCTTTCTTCTTTGATGGCTATATTGCTGGCTCTAAATACCCCACATGACCAGCCTTGCATGATTTGTTTGTGAGATGAACGCTGGTACATGTTTTTGGCTGCAGAGTATTTCATTTCCATACAACCATGTTCTACTTCTTCAGCAGTGGGCCTCCATATCCAACTGGGATTCAGTTCTTTAATTTCTTTCCTGTAATAATATAAATAAATCAATACACAATTAAATAAACCTGGACAGGAAAAAAAAAAAAAAAAAAAAAAAAAAACGAGGACAATTATAATGTAAAGCTTTACCTCAAAATAAAATTTAAATACTAGGGCCGTTGAGGCTTGCATATTACTTTGAGAATTCCTATAATTTATATTATATATAAATATATCACGAACATTGAAAATAACTACATAACTTGTAAGTAAATTGTACGTAAAATTTACTTAGGTAACCTAGTAATTTATGTACATCATACATATATAATTATACAGTATCATACCTTTGAAGTCTCCACTCTTGAGATCCCGACTGTCTGCCTTGTGTTTCGGTTGTTGAGAGCACTCTTTGCTGTCCTGGTAGTTGAATAAAGCTCATAAGCTCTGCATTCAAACGTAGCTGTAGGAAACGTTTACGAGCTGGAGATAATCCTGCTTGAAGTCTTTCTCTCACTCTAAGTAATACTTCCTAATAGAAAAAAAAATCGTATTCCGATTTAAAAAGTGATAAGTGTGAATAATAATTAAAAAGCTTTTAATTGCATACTAACCACTAAGCTGTTTTCAGTACAAAGATTTCTTCTTGACAAAACAACAGGAACAGGTTCTTGTGTATATCTCCAAGTAACATCTTGCACATCATCTCTTGAGTAAGCTATAACATAAGTCATTTTCTTCCCCCAACCTGCCTGGTATGTGAGTGGTGCATCACAAATTGCTTCACAGGAATCACAATGCAGCCAACGATTTTGTGTAACAGACCAGACTTCTGACCAAACATGATCAGTTTCATCATGAACAATCCTTGCATCAAGATCCAAGGATCTGCAGATTAGAGTAAAACAGTTTGCCCACTCTCCACAGCGCCCTTTTCTTGTGACTAGTAATTTATTAGGATCTGAATAGCGATGGAATGGTGTAATATGACCAAATACACAAGAAAATAATTCAGTTCTAGGGGATTCTATAAGATGTGCATTATCTGCACTTAATCCAATAAATGATGTTTTTTCATTACAAATACTACAAGGGGGCTCATCTACCCATTTAAAAAAGCTGTGTTTAAACCAGAGCAGAAGTTCCATCAACATTAAGTCAGGAAGTCCTTGTTGTTCAGCATCAAAAGCAGAAACTTTATCAAGTTGTTTACTTCTTAGTCGATTTTGAGCTCTCAACCAGAGATAAGCTTCAGGTACACATGCTCTAGCTCGCTTTTTAAGGTCTTTATTCTCATAAATCAAAGCCTGGTTTGCTGTTACTGATATATTATTTAAAAATTCGATATGCAACTGAAACAAAAACAGCATTTAATGAAAGGTGCATTCACTTCTTCTTCTTATCTTCTTATTTCTTTTAACTATGGGCAGCAAATTGATTTAAATTTAAATGTACATTGATTTAAATGGAAATAATTAATTTGCTGCAGAAAGTTACAGCAAGAAATTGAATACTGTAGGTGAATATACCCTTACTTTCAACATCAATGTCATAACCAATTAGTAAAACAAAAAAAATTGTTTTAATTATTACTGTACCACAGAAAATATTTTAAATAATTACCTTGTTTGGAGAAGAAGGGGGTGCAATTAAAGGTCTAGCTGGCTGATTTTGAGATTTATGTGCTGCTGCTTTTGCAAGTTTGTGTGCTATTTTGTCTCTTACTTTTATCATTGCTCTAAGAGTATCAGAACTTGGAAGTACGAAGCTATCATCTGCCTTAATAAGAAACAAAATAATATAAATTAAAATTTCAGAAAAAATTATGTCTCGGAGTACAGAATGAAATAGTTATTAATTATATGAGCTGTACTACTTATACCATAAACTATAGTCAATACTTGAGATATGCATTGTTATTTAAAGGGAGTGTAACCCAAATTGTTATATTGCATATTTTGTACTTCTAATGAGTTACCGAGTTCAATTTTGTAACAGAAAAAAAAATCGGAAAATTTATTTCGGGTACTCAGGCTTGCCTGCTGATGTCAATGGGCAAATGTAGATTTTCTTTATTTTAGACCTTTGTCACCCGGTATGTATGTGGCCACGGCATAAAAAGCTTTGAATTTAGCCCTTGCACGCTAGGGAAGCTTATGCTGCATGGGGCGTATGCATCTGGAATGCACTTATCTTTTCCTCTCTCAGTGCTCTCTCTACCTTTTTAAAAACCACAAGCAGTTTATATTTAGGGGAGGCATTAAATTTTATTTTTCTATGCAAAAAGTATTTTGACAAATGACAAATCAATTAATTGTGCAGTTGGTTTTGAATTTTTATTGCTTTGACAACGACAAGAAAGAGAATTTAAATTTGACAACATCAAACGGAGAGTTGAAGCACTGACCCACATACAGCATAGATATTGCCATTCAACGTGCATGTACTTTGATTTTAGATAGGAAAGCCGCCACATTTTTCACCATATTTAGACAAATAAGTCAAATATAAACAGAAAAAAATTGAACCAAATAAATTTTTGTATATTTTGTATATTTTTGCCTATTATATAGGGATAGGCCTATATATATATATATATATATATATATATAGGGTGATTTCATTCATGTTAAAGTCGACGTCATAAGTGAGTACTAAATAACATTGGCTGGTATAGGAAAATGGCACATTTTGCCAGTTTAAAAATACTCCGTAATTTTTTGGAGAGCATTGATGCTGTAGACAGGTTGAATTAGTACCTCAAGTAATCAAGAAAAATAATAATGACCAAAAAATAGCTAATTTTCCAAAGAAAATAGCCAAAAACTAGGTTTGTCCTATGCTGAGCAATGTTATTCGTTGCTCAAGAAGAGCATCGAAAAGCACTCAGAATGACGTCATGCGTACACACCCTATATATATATATATGTGTGTGTGTGTGTGTGTGTGTGTGTGTGTGTGTGTGTGTGTGTGTGTGTGTGTGTGTGTGTGTGTGTGTGTGTGTGTGTGTGTGTGTGTGTGTGTGTGTGTGTGTGTGTATTTTTTTATGTAATGAACTAGAATACTTATTCAATAGCTATGGTGAAAGAAAACTTTATTCCCTGAGACCCTCTTTAATAGTTTCATTTGGCGATATACTGTACATATAATGCCATATTATTTGAATAAAATAATCACTTAACTGAGGACACTCATATTGCGATGATAAATAACATAAAAACCTTACAGTTAGTGCTACTTGCAGGCTTCATACTTGTTTTGAAAATATGCCCGCCACTATACCTATAATACCTATAGCTATGTGAGAGCCAACTTATGAGCTAGATAAGAATTTTTTAAAAAGGCTGTACTATCCCCGTAATTGTGAACAGAATATATCATACATTGCAATATTTATAATTTTAATTGGGCAGGCTCAGACTGGCCATAAAAGTTAGTCTGTGATAGCGAATGAGAGGCTTTGCCCTGTTTAGAAGCCCCTTGGACCCCTAAAAGGAGCGTAACCAGGGTGTTACTCCCCTTTTACAGCCCTGCCTAGAGGGGTACGTACGTGTTACACCGATTTCGCAGTGCCTGATGCCGTGCCAGTCCGACCCTAATTTGTTAATCAAAGAAGTTAAACCATTATGCAATACAAATAATCAAATGCAAGAGAAGAAAGAGGAGCACTTACTTCTTCAAATCCCATCTCAAATAAGCATTCAATTGCTCCTGTAGTAGGTATTAACTTATCAGCAACGCTAGAGTTTGACAGACGCAGTCGCCTGAACCTTGTATCTTCAGGATAATTAATGATATTGTCAGCGATTTGTAACAGCATCGACATGACTGAATGACGAATGTCTGGCGGATTTTCATCCAACAAGTCCACTGTAGACTCTTGGTTATACATGATGACAAACGTCCCTGTAAACAAATGCTTCATATGTGAACATATAAACAAAAAGAAAAGTGGTGATAAATCCAATGATAAACGCATGTATGCACATATAATATATAGGTGTGTAAGATCATCATGATTTTAAGCAACTCTTATTATGTACATACTGTATGTATATGTATATTATGTACATAC